>CAJUYH010004300.1:0-27820 GCA_910591685.1 Galerucella tenella
CACCAAGTATCCATAGTAGGATACACACATTACATGGCGACCCTGCAAACAATTGGAATTCTGTGAAAATGGGTGGTAAGTCAACGAAGCAAGAGGTCCAGGAAAATGGTGTGGTCAACAGCAATTTCATAGTCCAGGAAGAGAAAATGGAAGCAGATCTGGAGGTGAAGACTCTTATGTATATCATTGTGGTCGTCTTAGTGTTACAATTCGCATGGTCCATATATAAGAACTATAGAAGACAACTGAAGAGGAACATAAGAAGAAACCTGCAGCAAAGCACACTGAACCTTTAGGATGGTGAGAATTTTTTTTGTAAACTTTAAGGATATATTCTGTTTTGTTGTTGTTGCGTTGGTATTTGATATTTTTTTTAAATTTTCCTTTTGTTGAGAATGAATCATTTAAATTTAAATGTCCTCGAGTGATGGAAATGCAGTAACGTGGGAAGAATTTGAGATTAGATTGAATTTAATTTTAGAAGATATACGTAGGAATAGTAAGCGAGTATTAAAAAAGGAGGTTCCTAAAAGTTCAGAAAGTCACATAGATATAATAAATAAGTTGTGTGATTCATTTAATAATTTCTCTAAGTTAATAAATAAAAATTGGTATAAATTAGACGAGGATCAGCAGAATACATGCATTTTATATTTTGACAAAATCAGAGATAAGGTAGAGAAAGCATTTCAAGTGTTAGATTGTCGGTATAAAGTTCCGTCTCAATTAATTACGAGTAATAATTTAATTAATAAGGTATTAGAAGCAACAAGCAAAGATAAAATGGCATTAAGTATGAATGATTTTTTCAATTTAGCTGGTAAGATATTACCAAACGAGTTTAATGGAGATACAAGCAAACTACAGTCTTTTGTAGATGCGGTTAGCTTACTTCAAGTATACGCAGCAGAGCATGAGAGAAATGCTGTGTTATTTGTGAAAACAAGACTGACTGGAAAAGCCAGGGTTTTGATTACTACTGAGAATTCTCTGAGAGAAATAGTCGATACACTTAAGAAAGGACTCAGAGGAGACAGCACTAGTTTGATAAGTGCTAAACTAAGTAAACTAAGGCAAAATAGTAAAGATCTCGTCGGTTATGCTTCCGAAATGGAGAAACTGACTGAAAGTTTACAAGCCGCGTATTTGGCAGAAGGAATGCCAGTACACTTAGCAACAAAGTATACTACAGAAGCAGCAGTAAAATCATTGTTAGACAACGCAGCTTCAGAACGGATAAAAACCGTTATAGCAGCTGGAAATTTTACGACACCACAAGAGGTGATGACTAAACTGGTTTCCATCAATGTGGGAAACAATCAGTCAACAGAGAGTGTTCTGCATTACAAGGCAGATAGGAATAAGTTTTGGTCGGGAAATAGGTATTTTCCTCAGCGAAGAAATTCGTATGCTAATCATAATGGAGAAAATAACTTTCATAGGAAAGGTAACTATGACAATAATAGGAGATTTCAGGAGAATCAAGGAGAAAGGAGATTCAAGGGATATAAAGGTAGTTCAAATGAGTATAGAGAAAGACCTACCAATAGGTTCAACAATAATTATAGGAATGTAAGAATGTGTGAAAGTGAAGAAAGTAGAGAGGAAGACGAACAAAAAGAATTGGGGTTTTGAAAAAGAAAGGTGAAAAATCCAAAATTTTAAACAACTTGCTTAACAATAATCGTTATATTTATAACTTTGATTTAACTCTTTCAAACTTTGTGCAAATTAAAACTGACATATCGGATAATATAGATACTTTTATATTAGATACAGGTGCAGATATATCGTTATTAAAAATTTCAGATAATTTTCCACATCATTTAATAAAAACAACACAAATCTTAAACATTAAAGGAATAACTCAGGGAGAAATTAAAACTTTGGGTACAATAGAAACTTTTCTTTTTATTAAGGGTGTAGCATTTAGACATTGTTTTCATGTAGTGAAAGAGGAATTTCCTATACCTACGAATGGAATTCTAGGTAGGGATTTCATAAGAAATTATAATTGTATTTTAGATTATTCAGAATTAAAATTATACATAGATTGCAAATCCAGGAATAGAGTAACATTAGAAATTTTTGATAATCCTGAATACGATACTATAGCAATACCGCCTAGATGTGAAGTCTATCGGTTGGTAGAAAGTTTCAAAAATTTAAGACAGGATAAAGTTGTCGAGCAACAAGAATTATTACCAGGAATATTTATAGCAAGATCTATTATATCAAAAACTAATCCTTATGTCAGAATTTTAAATACAAATTATGAAAGCAAGTCGATAAATACAAATAACATTAAAATATTGGATTTAAATTTATTTCATGTATATGCTGTGACGAATGAAAGTAAGAATAGGATGAAAGAATTAAGAAAAACATTGAATTTAGAGGTACCAGAATACGTTAGGGATAAGCTAATAAATCTTTGTGAGAATTTTTCAGATATTTTTGCTTTAAAAAATGACATTTTAACGCATAATAATTTTTATGAGCAAAAGCTATTGGTAAAGGATGATACTCCGGTATATATTAAAAATTATCGCACGCCACATTCTCAATCTTCAGAACTTAACGATCAGGTCCAAAAGTTATTAGATCAAGGTATAATTGAATCTTCAATCTCAGATTATAACAGTCCAGTTTTACTTGTTCCCAAGAAGGCAATCAATGGAGAGAAATCTTGGAGACTTTGCATAGATTTCAGGCAATTAAATAAGAAAATAGTCACAGATAAATTTCCATTACCTAGAATAGATTCGATCTTAGATCAGCTAGGGAGGTCGAAATGGTTTTCAGTCATAGATCTTATGTCAGGTTTTCATCAAATTCCCTTAGAACCGTCTTCAAGAAAATATACATCTTTTAGCACAGAAAAAGGTTCCTTTCAGTATACAAGATTACCATTTGGGTTAAATATAAGTCCGAATAGTTTTTCAAGGATGATGTCCATAGCATTTTCAGGATTAACTCCAGAAAAAGCATTTCTTTATATGGATGATATAGTTGTAATAGGGATGTCAGAAAATCATCATCTAAGTAATCTCGAAAGGGTGTTTAGCACATGTCGGAAATTCAACCTTAAATTAAATCCACAAAAATGTCAATTCTTCAGACGAGAAGTAACATATTTAGGACACAATTTGTCTAGTGAAGGGGTTCTACCCGACAAGGCAAAATATTCAGTCATTGAGCAGTATCCAGTTCCCAAAAATTCAGAAGAATCTAAAAGGTTCGTAGCATTCTGTAACTATTACAGACGTTTCATTCCCAATTTCGCTGAAATATGCATACCTCTCAATAAATTATCTAGGAAAAATGTAAAATTCGAGTGGTCAGAAGACTGCGAAAAATCATTCCAAATACTAAAATCGGCATTAATTCAGCCGCCTATTCTGAAATATCCAGATTTCAATAAAAAATTTATATTGACAACAGATGCTTCAAATATTGCGTGTTCTGCAATACTTAGCCAGGAATACGAAGGTATAGATCTACCTATAGCTTATGCATCGCGAAGTTTTAAGAAAAGCGAATTAAATAAACCTATAATCATGAAAGAATTGTTAGCTATCCATTGGGGAATTAATCATTTTAAGTGTTATTTATATGGCTCTCCACATTTTATTGTGAAAACGGATCATAAGCCGTTAACACATCTTTTTTCGATGACAGAACCAACTTCGAAACTTACAAGGATTAGACTAGACCTAGAAGAATACAACTTCGAAATACAATATTTGAAAGGAAATTCAAATTATGCGGACAGCATTTCAAGGATATCCGTAAATGAATTAAGAGACTTGTACATTGACAATGCTCACGTTTTAGCAATAACGAGGTCAAAAACTCGTCAGAATAAAGCTCAGCCTACAAGAGAAGATAAAACAGTTTCCACAGAAATAAAGAAAGATATTCGCAAGCCAGCAGTATATAAAGTACTGAATAATTTAGAGGCGCATAAATTACCAATTCTGCAATTTGAAAATAACCGTGTTTCGTTAAGGATGAACATACGGATCAAAAACAGGATGAAATTTAGCCAAGCCTTATTTAATACCGATATAATTAACTTTGATTTAGGTCAAACGTTAGTTCAGCTTGATAAGCTAGCGGTAAAAAATGGAATAAAAAGAATGAAAATTTATATGAATGATATTATTTTCACACAGTGCACTATAAAAGAGTTTATGGAAAAAGGAAACAATACGTTAAAAAACGTACAAATATGTATTTGCGATATACCTAAGATGGTGGAAGAAGAAAAAGAAAAGCAACAGATTTTAGAAACTTATCATAATGATCCTTTATTTGGAGGTCATGTAGGAAATAACAGGCTACTGAAAAAATTAAGAGCGAATTTTAGATGGAAAAACATGGAGAAAGATGTGAGAAAATATATTAAGCAATGTCACAAGTGCCAAGTCAATAAAGCGAAAAATAATCACAAAGAAGAATTTGTATTAACGGATACAGCAGCAAAACCATGGGATATAACATATATAGATACGGTCGGTCCTTTTCCACAAAGTGAAAATGGTAACCGTTATTGCATCACAATGTTATGTGAATTAACGAAATATGCAGTAATAATTCCAGTTAAAAACAAAGAAGCGAACACGATAGCTCGTGGAATTTTTGAAAATTTCATACCAAATTACGGTCTGATGAAACAGATTAGGACAGATTTGGGTACAGAATATAAAAATGAAATATTCAATGCTTTAACCAAAATGTTAAATATTAGTCATAACTATTCGACAGCATATCATCATCAATCTATAGGAGGTTGTGAGAAATTACATAGAACGCTTAATGAGTATGTGAGACATTTTATAAATGAAAGTAAGGATGACTGGGATGAATGGTGCAAATTATTTGCTTATTGTTATAATACGACTCCAAGCTCTTATCATGGTTATACGCCATTTGAATTATTGTTCGGGAGACGTGCTAACTTACCCGAGAATCTCACGAATGACATTGAGCCATGCTATAATATTGATGAATATCAGAATGAGTTAAAATATAAACTGCAAGTAGCTCATCAGAGAGCAGAGAAATATTTAACCAAATATAAACTTAGTAGACAAAGTCAAAATAGTAAGGTAGCTAATCCAGTTGATTTTAAAATAGGAGATTCAGTTTTAGTAAAGAGGGAAAATAGAACCAAATTTGAATCTCAATATATAGGTCCATTTACAGTCACAGAGGTGAGTGAAGTTAACTGTAAAGTCAAATTAGAATCAGGTGTGATAAAAGAAATACACAAAAACAGAATCCATCCTTATTGTAAAATGAATTAAAAAATGTAAATGGTATCGGAGTGCGAGTGTGTTTACAAACAATAAAGAATAGTGTTATAACAAACAATTAGTGATAGTAAATAAATTCGGATAATAAAACATTAGGTGAACATAAACAAACACAGTTATCGTAAACAATTTTTAAAGACAATGGACGTACATTAGATTATAAATATATGTTACCATAGGTTAATGACATTATTTAATAATCATCTATTTTTAGGGTAATTGTAAATTTCTTTTATTAGGGGAAGGAAGCTCAACGGAATTTAGTCTTTTTGTAAAAGGGGAAGGTGTGATGCCTTTTGGCCGAAATATTATTTATTAATTATTTAAATTATATTATTATGATTAAAGACATAAATTCCCTTGAAGCTAACGTCGAGATAGCATGAATCGTTTAATATATAAAAACAGAAAGGTCGCACGTAGGATGTCAAGTTCAGAGTCCGAAGTCAAAAGTAAACAGAAGTGTAAATGTTTACGTAACGGTGAACTTGACTCGTAGTATAAATATATCAAACGAAAGTACTTTAATATTCATTCTTATTTAGTCATTCATTATTATTAATTAAGTCAATTCATTCTTATTCAGTCTGATTGATTTAAAGTATTCTAAATGTAGTTTATTTATCGTAACCCTTTTTAATTAAGATCCTAATTAGTACTAGTTATAAGTGAGTTAATGTAACATAGTAAAGGGAGGTAATAAAGAGAACTTGTCCCGGTGATTCCAGTAGTTGTTTTATTCCTGTGAGATGACACACCAAGTGACCGGCAACACCACCTAGTCAGAGGCCCTTCCACACTTCTAATCCACCAAGTATCCATAGTAGGATACACACATTACAGTACAATATCTTTAAATGGTTTATATCCAAAATAGGTTTTATATTTTTGAAACGATAAATTAGTGTTCTTAATGTCTTGACCATCTCATTAATATGCAGGTTCCAACGAAGATGCTGGTCAATCGTTATACTCAGATACTTTATAGAGTCTGTGGAAAGAAGATATGAATCTTGATCTTGCCGTGGTTCTCTCATAGTTAGAATGTTATAATTTGGTAATCCGTTTTTGTAACAAGCAAAAGGTAAATACTTTGATTTTTTATATTAATTGTTAGTAATCTACTGTCGAACCATTTTTTAAATTATTATGTTATCCTTCTTTTTGTTATTTCTGGGAAATTCAACTACAATTTTTTTCAAATTTTCATTTCAAGTTTGTAGTGTTTACTTCAGTTGAATAATTTTTTTTAAATTTGAATAACATGCAGGTATTATAATATTGGAGCTGATACCACAAAATGGTTCTGGACTCCAAAAGTGTGTTTTAGCTCCTCTCATTGCATGCCTGCTATTTCATTTCCCATGTGTCCTGGAACCCACAGTAAGATGATGATGTTGTTCTCTCACACCTAGTTTATTGAGTATTCTTGGGCATTTCCATTACATTTTAGAACTGATAACACAATAACTCAGCCTAAATAGCTGCTTGACTAATCAACTTGATAATAATCTTTTTTAACTGAATCAAGAATAATTGAGTTTTTATATAATACTGCTTCCTGTTCACACTGTGGAAAAATTTAACAAGTAGACAATCAATAATATTTTCTTGACTTGAAGAACTCCTATCTTTAATATACAGGGTGGTCCGTAAGTAATTGTACGTAGAAGTACAGTACAATCTTCACTTCAAAATATTGCGATTTAAACCAACTAGCTTTAATAAAATGTTGATATTAAGAGAGATACATGAAATTTTAATTTTCATTTTCCACAAAAGCTTTAACGCTTTTTGACGTATTTGCACAAATATTTGAGGTTGAGGGTTTTTTGATATGAGAAATCATAATTTTGTACCTATTTCTATGTATTTTGAAGAGGGCGCCACATACGCCACGTTTGCGGCATAAATGTACGCAAAACTTTTTTGCCTTTCACATTAGCGCTACTTTTGTAAAAAATAATTGAAGCCACATCATTGCAACAGATAAAACTTGTTGTATACTTGTTAGTATCCCCAAATCTTAACGATTTTATGCTACGTACACACGGGACACTAAAATGTCGACACTTGTGTCTAGACTAGATCTATAGATTGAGTGTCTTCGTATGTACACCACCTAGAGCAATGTCGCTAGATCATACACTTGATGTCGCTACATCGCTCTAGACATATGATACACTACGGTCTGAACACGATATTTCCTAAGTGTCGAGACAAGGTGTCGATCTACCAACGAGTTGAAACTAGTTGCTAGAGCGCGGTGCACTTGTAGTAGTATTTTTATTACCAATAATTATTTAATAATAGAGATTATCATTTTTTATTATTAAAATGAGTAGTAATAATAATATCCAATCGGCTTTGTGGACTAGAGAAAATACGAAAAAACTGATTGAATTATTAGAAGCAAGTCCCGAGTTGTGGGATACCTCATCCACTATCTATAAAGATAGAACGAAAAAAAATGCTGCTATTGCAAAAATTGCAGAATACTTTGGTGCTCCTTGTTCCGAGGTTACCAGAGAACCGACGCCTTACTCTCGTCATCGTGAAGTGTATAGACACAGTTGCACAGTGGTGTCTACACAATTCTCAAATGTTGTGTATTAACACATGCTAAAGAAGTGTAGCAACTTCAATCTAGTAAACTGCTCTAGACCAGCTCTAGACATTACTCTACACAAAAATTTACACCGACGTGTGAACAAGCAATAGAGCGCTCTAGACACAAGTGTCGACATTTTAGTGTCTCGTTTGTACGTAGCATTAGAGATTATTATTCAATGAAATTACGTTCGAAAAATGTAGCGTACGATAATTATTTTTTTTGTATTTAGATGAACAGTATTAGGGTATAGTAGCAGTTAACATGAGAAATATGTATGGTACTTTTAATATTTAAAAATAATAATTATCGTACACACAACTTCATTTTTCGAACGTCATTTCATTGAATAATAATCATGTGATTATCTCTAAAACCGTTAAGATTTGGGGATATTAACAAGTATACCTTTTTTTCGTTGTAATGATGTGCCTCCAATTATTTTTTACAAAAGTAGCGCTAATGTGAAAGGCAAAAAAGTTTTTCGCACATTTATGCCGCATACGTGGCCTATGTGGCGCCCTCTACAAAATACATCGTAATAGATACAAAATTATGATTTCTCATATCAAAAAGCGTTGAAGATATTGTAAAAAACGAAAATTAAAATTTCATGTTTAACACCCTGTATCTATCTTAATTTCAACATTTTATTAAGGCTAGTTGATTTAAATCGCAATATTTTGAAGTGAAGATTGTACTGTACTTCCATGTACACTTACTTGAGGACCACCCTGTATTATCTGTACCTGGAGCTTGCACTTCACTGGGTCCCATTTCTAGTAGTCTATAATACTGTCAGAATGTCATACAATAAAATATTTTATTTCACATCTTACCTAGGATATGGACCTTGACATTTTTTTGCAGTCTTAAACTTCCAAATATTAGCTTTGTTCGTAGAGCGAGTTTCAAATGGTTGGTGATTATTTCCATACTGCGCATGCGCCGACTCCAACGGTTTGGGATTTGCTATCCATTTTCATGTTCTACGAACGTATTTCGTACTGCCGCTGATTCTTCTCTTTTTGATATGAAAATTTAG
This sequence comes from Galerucella tenella, assembly GCA_910591685.1. Lineage (NCBI taxonomy): Eukaryota > Metazoa > Arthropoda > Insecta > Coleoptera > Chrysomelidae > Galerucella > Galerucella tenella. The sequence goes on from CAJUYH010004300.1 coordinate 8,978, forward strand.
AGAAAGAGACAAAAAAAGAAGAATTTTATACGTTCTTTTTGAAGTTTAGTTATCTTATTTTGTATTTTCATAAAGTGATTTATGATTCTTTGTCTAGCAACGGAAAAGTTTATTATTTAGTAATATTTATAGATTGGCTGGCTGCAATATTTGAGAATAATAATGGATAATGGTAGGTTATTTTATTTAGTATTATTTTTATTATTGATTCATTTATTAAATTCTATACCTATATTAATTAAACTAGAAAAATAAATGTCCTTTAGTTTCAAAGTCCCTCCAAGAATTTTTTGTATTCCAAGGTCCAAGTACCTCTTCAGGTGAAAACGAAGATATTAATTTCACTTGGTCAAGGAATAGTACAATCATTTTATTGGAATTGTATAAAACCTTAAAAAAAGATGTAGGCACAATGAAATTTAAAAGCTTCAAAAAAATGTGGGAGGCAATATCAATCAAATTGAAAGAAGGATATAATATTAATTGCACTCCATCTCAGTGCGAGAATAGATGGACAGTGCTTGAGAGAAATTTTAAAAAATATAAAGATAATGCCAACAAAACTGGCAGGGGTAGGAAAGACTTTGAGTATGCAAATGAAATGGAGGACATTATTGGCCACAAAAAAAATGTAATCCCTGAATGTGTGCTTGAGTCGAACGAAACGTTTGAAGCACCTGTTTTAGATAATATAGAAAATACACTACCAGAGAACACAGAACTTAAAAAAACAAATAAAAGTACTTTTGGTAACAGACAGAAGATTATAACGAAGAGGCAGGACATACTAATTCAACATAAAAAAGAAAAAATCGAACTCTCCAAACAAAAATTTGAACTCGAAAATGAAAAATTTGAAAAGCTCCTTCAAATAGAAAAAGAGAAATTGAAGGAGAGGAGAAGAAAAAATGAGTTACTACAGGAAAATATATCTGTTTCAAGAGAGAGAAATGAAATACTAAGAAGGGTTGCCGTTGGGAATGTACATATCTTAAATGAATAGATTTTGTTAATTTTATTTGTATTTTTTGGGGTGCTTTTTTTATTTATTTTTCATTTGTTTATACAAGTTTTACATTCATGAGGCTTGCTTTGTTTTAGGTTTTGTTATATTTATTTGATATATATTTTTTAGTTTATTGTTTTTTCTGTTTTGTGGTTAATATTGAATATATGTTTTTATAAATGTTGTGTTTCAGTTGATTTGATACCATTTTTTTGAGAACATTGCAATTTTTGATTGACAGAGTTAAAAAAGCAAATATTTTAAAATAAATTTTATATAATTATATATAACATATTTGCAATTCTATTTCTTGAATTAAATCCATCATTTCGGTTATTTCCTTCGTTCATTTCTTTTATTGGTTGAATGTCGGCAGCTTCTTGGGGATTTTCTTCTAAATTTTCGGGCAACTCATCATTTAGTGCCAAGTTATGTAGTACACAACATGCTCTTATAAAATGCACACACTCTCTAATTTTCCTGAGTGGAGTTGCCTAAATTTTTGTTTTAAAATCCCAAAACAATGTTCGATAACATACCTATTTTTTGATAATTTTACGTTGAAATTTGTTTGAACTCTTCCCAAACTACCCATGTCTCTATAGGGAGTGAGCAAGTGGGGTAAACATGGATAACCACTATCCCCTAATAAATAATAGTCACCACATTTTTCTTTTATATTTCTACTCAATGATGATGCTCGAAAGACCCTACTATCATGTACTGATCCAGGAAAGCCTATAGACACATCTCTAATTTTTCTTTTATGATCACATACGACTTGAAGCTGAAAAATAAATGAATAATGTTATGTATATCTCTAAATATTCAACATAAATATATAAATTTTGGAAAAGTGTTTCAAGCAAGATTTTCTTAGTGCATCACTTTTATATAAGTATCAGTTTTTTTACTTTTTGTCTGTGCTGATACATTTTTCTCTCAGACCATTATTTCCATGTATTATGCACTGTACCTACTGATCCTTTAAACATAAATAATCTTGACACAGATAAAAATACCTCATGAGACTGATTATAAAATACAAAATTGAATCTCTCCACTTTTGAAAAGTGATTGTAATTTCTTATACTGTATATAATAAAGATATGATGTTATGTGTATCCCAAGTAAGTTACCTAATGGTAATTCACAAAATAGTTAGTTACTACACTAATACTTACATGAATAGAATAAAAGTGTTTTCTATTTATGTAGGAATCTGGATCTTCTTCTGGTTTATCGATTCTTACATGGGAACCATCTATTGCTCCAATAACCCCAGGAAACCCATTGTGTCGAAAATGTCTCTCAATTGTTGCTTTCTCATTTGCATCAGGCCAATCAATGATATTTGCAGATAAGTTTGATAAAAAATGGATCATTTTAACAATGATTTTTCGTAGAGAGCTCAGAGATATATCAAATCTATCTGCTACATCACGATATGAGGCAGCTTCATGTCCAGCAAACCATAGGAAAATCAGTATATATTGTAGAGCAGATATTTTTCCAAACTCTCCAACTTGGTGAAAATAATACCTGGATCCCTCCAATCTTCTAGCCAGATCATTTGCTACTGCCCTAGAGACTCGAAAATGCTCAGAATCACTGTACACGCCAATAGCGTTGTTAAAAAATGTTCATTTCGATGTTTCGGTTGACGATTCAATAAATTGTATTCGTCAGTATCACTACTTGAACTTGACGAAGAAATATCATTTCCTAACAAAGCGTCAGAAGAATCAGAGGATTCCATCTCCTACAATTTTGGACAGAAATTTATTTAAAAATCATTTTACATTTTCGTAATGAGTACTTACCTCAATTCAACAGTAACTACAGGGATAGTCGAAACAAATTCAAATAACAAAAATACAAATAACATACAAAAGCCGAAAACACAGAAAAATTTTTAGGTTATATAAGTATCTGAATAAACAATATTCAAAATTCAAATTGCGCATGACCGTGATTAAAAGTTTGCAGAATAGTCAGAGATTTTTCCAACTATTCCCAATCAGTTGGCAATCACTTATTTTTATACCACGAACACACAACTAATAATTGGAAACTGTCAGTAACTCTTCTACGAACGCCAAATATTTTATGCGCATGCGATTTGCAGTTGGAAACAGTTGCTCATCGCTCTACGAACAAAGCTATTATTGATTGTCTAGTTGTGGAATTTTTTTATTAGTGTCAGGTAAGGGATCAGAGTTTTATAAAAACAGAATTAATCTTGATGAAGAACGCTACCGAAACGTTGAATTGAAAATATAAAAAAAATTGTGCTTTGATTTCTTAAAGAATTGACAAAAAGAATAATGAATTCATCGCAACAACAGAATTTATGATGATAATACTTTGCTTTCTTTATCTTTTATCATTCTTGAACTGTAATAGTATATTATGTTACTAGGAGTAGAAGGCCAACATTATTGTTGAGCCCAGATTCTTGCACTGCCGAGGCGCTAGCCGAGGCTGTGCAAACTGGGCGAAACATATAATGGGCCTTCTGCTCCGAGTAACATATACTATTTTTTCTTCAAGCGTAATAATAATATGCATTTTATAAAAAATATAGAAGGCTTTGTTTATATCTCAACTATTTAATTAATACAAACGAAAAATTACATAAAGTGTTACCTATTTATTAACAGTAATATTAAATGTGCAGTTTTGTATACTGCAGTTGTTTAAATTTAAGCCACTGCCACCGCTTTCAGCTTCGACATTTACAATTTTGTCATTGGTATACATCATATTATTAGTAAGTTGATTGTCGATTATTATGTCAGCGATTCCAGAACTATTACTTGGTTGTTCTTGCCAATTAAGTATTTTTTGTGCAGTTTGTGTTTTACTGGAAATGGAATCCTCTAAGTACCCTTCAGCAACACTGGTGGATTTCCATCCACCATGCCGCTTTAAAGCGGTAATATCACCTCCGTTGTCAACTAAAATAGTTGCGGAAGTCCTCCGAAGGCAATGTCCTGTATATTCATGAGGATTTGTTAATTTCAAAAACGTAGCAACGTCTTTTGGTACGTTTGATATTTTGTGGATACCCATTACCACACGGTGACATTTACCATTCTGGTATTTAATAAAAAATCGCTGCAGGCCAATATCATCCGGACGAAGAGCCGTATACTGTCTTACCAAATTCAAATAAAAATCGCCAATTATAGTAAACGACCGTTGTTTTTTGTTTTTTGTGTTTATGATTTTAACCAAAATTAAATTTCCCAAATCTTGGATTTCGCTAGACTTTAAATTAACAAGTTCATCGCATCTAAGGGCTCCTGTGACTCCAAATATTAATATAACCTAAAACAAACGTTGAAATAAATAAAAAAAAAAGCTGGTAGCACCGGGATTAGAACCGCTGACCTTTGCGACCGAAGACAAAAGCTCTGCCACTGAGCTACCGTCATTAAATGTTATAAGTAGGAAATGAGGTAATATTTGCTGTCAAGTTAAATATTGATCTGCTAGTAGATATCACTGTCAACGGTTTAATAAACGTAATAATGATTAAAAAGAAATAAGAAAGTACCTACCTTTGTTGCTAAATAAACATTATTTGGTGCATCCTTGAGAAATTTATCAAATTGATCTTGTGTTAATACTTTTGATTTTTTCGGTGTATAATTTTCCCCTTGGCGCTTTATAAATGCAATTAATTTGCTATATTTTTCTATTTTAACATTATGTTTAATGTTTAATTGACTTTTAATCATTGAATACTGTGCCCATAGAGTAGAACTTTTAAACTTTCTGGACAAATTCGTGAAGTATGCAAGCATAACGTTTTCCGTGTATTGCTGTACATTATATTCATTGCACCATTTTAGAAATTTTTCGTATGCAAAATCATACAGTTTACGCGACTTCGTTGGAATTAGAGTTTCAATACTGGAATTAGCTATTTCAACTAATTCCGGAGGCGTACATTGCAATTCTTGAGACATTTTTCACAAAATTTTCAAAACAGACAAACGTCAAATTAAATAAGTTTAAAAATGACAGTTCCTACCTACTTGATTACAACGCCCCATTATTTTATTAGTACAATAATGAAAATTAATTTTTGTACTAGTAAAATAATGGGATATTTCTACGGTCTGTGTTGCAAAAAGTAATATAGTTATTATTATACGCTTGAAGAAAAATATATATTAATCCTCTATTTAGCACAAAGCTAACACATTCTTAGCCAAATATAGAATAAAATGAAATATGGAAATAATATATACATATAGAATGCTCTGTCCTGAAGAACTGACTGATGTATCAACCCACAGCCTAAACCGCTGATCTTAAAGAACTGAAACTTTGAGGGTGTGTACTTTTTATGATGTAGGCATCCGTTAAGGAAGGATTTTATGAAATTCTATCACTAAGGGCCGGTTTTACAAGAGAGATTTATACTAGGTATAGTTATTCTGGGAATAAAGTTATACCAGAATTTATACCTAAAAACTAAAAACTAGTTGGTTTTACGATGCTTTTTTACACCGGTACCTACAGCAATTCTTGGAGATATGCCTTTGTCCAATTTACTTAAAATTTTGCATAAACAATATTTAACAAAATTAATGGAAGTTGTGTTTTAAATTTTATTGAAACCCATCGTCTAACAGGGTTAAAAAGGGGTAGAAATTTTTTTTTTTAAATTAATTTGCATCAAGTTGATATCAATTCTCTTTGATGATGTTGATTTAAATTAATTGAAAACTCAATTGTTTGATGTTCCTTTTGATAATATTTAATGATATTTCAGCTTTAATTTTTATTGGCAGTCTATTAAATTCTTGCAAACCCCCAATCAAAATTGTATTTTGAGAACTTTTAGGGCGCGTTGTATGACACACCTAAACTCAGTTTATGATAACTGATGTTTAGACTGATGTAATTGATTGATAATAAATACATCAATCTGTCACAGACTGAACATTTGTTATCCTTAAACCAAGCTTAGGTGTTTCATACAACACGCCCTTAGTGTTGAGTTGCTTTCCATACCTAGACGTTTCTGAATTCTTGTATTGTAGTTGGTATTGAGAATAGAACTAGCAACTGTATATTTTTCAACATAGTTGCAATGATCGTTTTTTTGATCGTTTCTGCAATCTTCCAATTTTATTTTTATTCAGTAGATATAAAATGGTAGCAAAGTATGTAAAATGGGGGAATATTAGACAGTTATATAAAAGTGTTTTTGACCAATGATACCTTAAGATACCTTGCCCACCTATATAAGTGGTTAATTTTGAAAGATATTAATTTAATATTGTGATCAAACTATTTCCTTTGACATCTAATGTGATTAGTGTTTTCCCTAAGGTATAACATCATACTATCTATTATGACTTCTAAATATTTATATATTTTTTTATTTCAATATAATTTTCATAATTGATTATTACGTTTTCCTCACTAACCTCCCAATGTATTTTTTATCTCACCAACTTCCCATTTTAAAGTTTATTTTCAGTGAGTTGAAACTACCTAACCAATCATTGATTTTTTTCAACAAAATATTTATTATTTCAAGTATTTCCTCCATACTATCTGATGCTAGTTTCCAGGGAGGTATTTATAATATTTAATAATGGATTAGCAATACTTTTGAAATAGTTTTTATGTACAGTGCAATTTTCATCTGGAATCCTTCATTGGGCATGATAGCAACAATTTCTCTTGACCTTTCAAAATTAACTAATTTGTGTGTGTGTGATTAAGTATTATTGGCACTGGTTTTCACAACCAACTGGCCAGTCAATTTGTTAGTTCTCTCCTGACAAAATTAGGGTTAGTAATTACATTGTATTTTAGAATAGATTACATTTTTCCCTCTCAGTGGTTATTTCTTTCATAGTTATTAACTTTTAGCTCTTCTTTTTTTATATCTATTGAATTGAATGTTTTCAACTCTTATTGGTACAGAAAATCACTGAATGCTTTGTATAAAATAATTGTTTGATTCATTTGGTGGCATATGATATATTTACATCTTCTAATATTTGACCTTCTGTTAATTGTATTTCAAGTATTTAATTGACTGCAGTCAAAAAACTAAATAAGGGACAACAGCATAATCCTCCAATAAGAACAGTGGACGGAACATGGGCGAAAAGTAATAAAGAAAAAGCCGAAGCGTTTGCAGAACATCTAATCAACGTCTTTCAACCTAATCCTGCCGATATCAACCTCAACGTGGAAAACGAAGTTAACGAGTATCTTAATACACCCTACCAACTCGATCTGCCCCCTAAAAACTTTACAGTTAAATAAGTGCAAGAGATAATAAACAATAATTTAAACCCAAAAAAATCTCCTGGCTATGATTTGATCAGTGGTAAAATACTCAAAAAGCTTCCAAGAAAAGGCATATTATTCCTTACACAGCTGTTTAATGCAGTCTTAAGAACTGGACACTTCCCATTACAATGGAAAGTTGGTCAAATTATAGTAATACATAAACCAGGCAAACCCATCAATGACGTGAAATCCTATAGACCGATAAGCCTGCTTCCAATTGTATCCAAAATTCTGGAAAAACTCTTATTAGCCAGATTAGAGCCAATACTAATACAACAACAAGTCATACCAAACCATCAATTTGGATTTCGTCCACAACACGCAACAACAGAGCAGATTCATCGGGTTTGTAACCACATTTACCAATCACTCGAAGAAAAAAAGTACTGCTCGGCCGTCTTTCTGGACATATCACAGGCCTTCGATAGGGTCTGGCACCAAGGTTTACTATATAAAGTGCGTAAAATAATTCCACATACATATTCCCTTATCCTTTGTTCCTACCTTCAAAATAGGCATTACCTTGTGAAATACCACGATGCGCTAACTTCTCTCTATCCAATCGATGCTGGAGTTCCACAAGGCAGCGTACTCGGTCCGGTCTTGTATCTTGTGTTTACAGCAGATTTACCTACACAAAACAATATTGTTACCGCAACGTATGCTGATGATACGGCACTGTTATCCTCTCACCAAGATCCAAACATGGCATCTACATTACTTCAAACCAATCTTAACAAAATCCATAGATGGCTAAAAATCTGGCGTATTCGTGTCAACGAAACTAAATCCGTCCATGTGACGTTTACCAACCGTCGTGAAACCTGTCCACCGGTAGTTTTAAATGGACATCAGCTAATACAAAAAGAGGAAGCCAAATACTTAGGTATGCACCTGGACCGAAAACTCCTGTGGAGAACACACATCTTCATGAAGAGAAAACAACTAGGCATTAGACTTAACCAACTATATTGGATGATTGGACGAAAATCAAAGCTATCGTTAGAAAATAAAATCCTCATATACAAGACAATTATGAAGCCCATATGGAGCTACGGTATACAGCTGTGGGGGACTGCATCACTATCAAATATTGAAATACTGGAACGATATCAGTCCAAAGTCCTTAGAATCATTACCGATACCCCATGGTACGTCTCAAACAAAATTATATTTAGAGATCTCCATATAAACTCCGTAAAAGAAGAAATCTCCAAGTTTTCCAAAAGTTACGCCGCCAAGATTCAACATCACCCAAACAATCTAGCTAAACATCTAATGGAAATAACACCCATCAGAAGAAGACTGAAGAAAATTTCTCCATACGATCTACCAAACCGATTTTAGCAAAAAGAAGTCTCTATCCCAGCAGCCATGTCAAAGTTTATACATATATAGACTATTTATTTATAATAGGAAATTGCTACTGAGCAATTTTCCTCCATGTCAATTTAGCATTAAGACACACAATTTACTTAATTTACTTATTGTAACGTATGTTTTACAGATTGTAAATAAAATTGGGAAATTAAAAAAAAAAAAAAAGTATTTAATTATTCTTTGGTAAATATTTTTTCACAATATTCCATGGTCTCGCAAAATATGATTTCTTCTCAAATCTCTGGGTTTCTCCCAAGATTTCAGAGCTCTTGGTTTCTAGGAATGTATATCCTATCACAATCCCTTCTATTGGTTTTGACCCGTCTGTATACCATTGAATGACATTCTTTCCAAGACTGGTAGTTGTGTTGAATGCCATTCTTTCTTGTCACTGGATGTAGTACCTACCTAATTTCTTTGAAGAGTTACACTTTTTAATCATACCATCCCATTGGAGCAAAATTATTTTAATTCGTAATTTCTTTGAATTATCCGAATTATCATTTTTATATTCTTCATAGTGTTTTGGATCAAAAAAGTTCTTACATTCTGATTTAATTAAATTAAATAGTACATACACCTGAAAAGAAGATATATACCATGATTTCTATATATTTTTTAATATAGAGGGTGTTTTCAAATAACACTTACAACGTTTGCATGTAGATACCTTTCGTAAAATTGGAGAAAATGATATTAGGACTGAGGGGTCCAACCTCTTTACTTTTCGAAATACAGGGTGTTAAAGTTATGAAGAATTGGATGTTTTTGATATAAAAAGATGCGATAAATTGATTTGACATTTGGCAGGTTGTTTTTAAATGTAATGGGGCATATTTTGATGCAAAATTTTTTTCTCAATTCTTGATCTAGTGGTGTATATTCGAAAGAATATGTTACCTTTCCCTTCCCACTGGCATTTGTAGCTATATTTATTTATTTGCCAGTTTACTAATGGACCACCCTGTATAGATGAACATAATTTTAAAATGTTCGATTTTAATTTACCCTTAACATAAATACTTTTTATCTACGACCACCTCCAAAATTAGTCATTAACGAACCAAAAGAAATGTGTGAAATCATACATTATACATACGTTGAAAAGCGTGCCTAAATGAACAACGCTTTTTATATGGGACTTTCATTATAACACCCAAAAGCGTGCGTAAATGACCAATGCTTTTTGAATGGAGTTTTCATTTTAACATTCTTTTTCAGCTACGTAATTATCGAGTTGCCTTGGATTTTGTCGTTTGTTGTATAAATTTTTGTGCTGTCAGTGAATTTGACAGAAGTGTCAGACATAGTGAAAAATATTTTCTGTTATATTTGAAATTTCAATTTCACTTATTTTAAATGGAAGAACCTCTAGCTAGAAGAATGCATTTTTTCGGATTGCACACCACCTGAAATTAGAATTCGTTGAGTATATATTTGTTTATATAAAATTTTCAGAGCACATTTTTTTATTTTTTCTTCATGTGGTAGTAGATAAAGTTTTGTAGGACACTTGTGCGTGAAGTACTTTTGCGCAGTCGTTGCGAAAAAAGCACTTGCTACGTTCGTGACTTGCATTTTCGCAACTCGTGCGCAAAAGTATAACTTCACGCACTTGTATCATAAATAACTATTGGATGAATATGTAACTTAGATAGAATACTGCGGCAGAGATTTGCTGGACCCTGTATAATATAGACAATATTGCGTGATCAGATTCCAAATATTTCATTAATTATTTTTTAAACGATCCGCTCAGCCAATCGTGATGAGAAAAAAAATTCAAATCGACCAATGGCATCAAAATTACACTGATAATTTGCTGGTAGCAAATTACCGCTATAATTTTTTCACGCTGTTTGATTGGATCTTCGTTTGAATGAATGCGTAAGCGATTGGGTACCGGACATTTATCAGTGTCATTTAATTTGACGTTGAAAATTTCCTGCCAGTTAACCTGTTTAATGAAGATACTTACATATTGTTGAAATAATACCCTTCTTGGTGTGCGTCATCGTTTGTGACGTATATCCGGGTTTTCGGCATGTCGTTTATTTTATTTGCTATTTTGACATATAGCTAACCTTAAATTTGATAAATAAAATCATCAGGATCATATTCAGCCAATTTCGAAAAGGCTATGAAATTAATAATTACCAGCTTCTTTTTCTAACTTAAAATACTTGAGAACTTTCAAAATACCCATGTTTCTCCGTGTATCCATGCATATTTTTGTATTATTTAAATAAATAAAACAATATTAATATTCACTTTTCATAAGTAATAATTGACCGTAAACAACAAAGTACAGACCTCTCGAGAACTGTCAGTGTGACAGTAGAAAGAGACGTAAGACACATTGCCGCTACGAAAGTAACGCCTTCATAGTATTTTGAATTCTCGATTGATAGGTTGAGCTTGCGCGTAATCTAAACATCAACCAATCAAATTTTTTCAAGTCAATATTAGGGTTAACGTTTGTAATACATTTAACAGCCATTTGCACCGGTCTTAGTTAAGTTGTGGTTAAGTTTTAATTACTAGTTAAATTAAAATGTTCCTTGCACCATGACATTTATTCTTGAGTTACCGCTATAATTAATATTTAAATCTAATCCACAGATAAGGTAGGGTTTAAGATATATAATTATTAATTAAAGTTATGTCAATATGACAATCCACTGAAGTACTTGGCGAATTTGCGAGATAAATTCCTATTTCAATAAAATATGGATTTAATGAATTTTGAAAAAGATGAAGATGACCTGGAAATCTTGGAAGATATCAGAGGGAAAATTACTTTTAAGCAACAACTTTTAGAAAAAGATTCCTTTCTTTTTATTTGTGTAAAATCGTTTTCAAACATCTATAGATCTGTAGCTATCTGATTGAGCATTAAACTCCCCCTCAATCTTTGTCCAGGCCTGTCCCTTATCCTCCCAGCTTAACGCACCTGTTTCCTTGCATTCTATTATGTGCTTGTAGGTAGGTACTTTCTTATTAAATTCAAGCAAATTAATTTCTCATTTTGAAAGAAATTTGTTGATCTTTTTCTCTTTCCGCTCATTTTGAAAACTCCTACCTTTTGTTTGGGTAATTTTACAAATATAAAAATCTAATAGTTGTCATATTTGACACCACTAGTACCAACAAAATTGCTGTTTATCAAATTATTCCTAAATGTCAAGATACCAACTTGCACCTAACAAATAATTTACTAACCAGTACCTTAACCACAAATGGTGCAAAACACTTCACTTTTAATCAATGGTTAAAGTTAATCATGAGTTACTAAAGCCAAAGATAACTGCAACCGGTGCAAACAGCAGTAAACGGTTCATTATTGTGATATTTTAATCAGGATTAATCACAGACCTGCCTTTTTTCCCATTTCTTCCTACGTAATGTGTTAGGACATTAACAATCGATGACGCACACCAAGAAGGTTATTATTTCAACTATATTTGCATTTTGCTAATTAGTTTAAAAAATAATCACGCCGAATTACATTCGTGGTAATAATTTTTTTGAATTAATTTTAACTAGATTAGCACTCGTCTTCATTGCTTTTTGTTGAAATACTATCCCTGGGTTCTCAAAATATATTAATTTGTCCATTATTGATTTAGGTTCATAATAGAAAAAATTATTAACAACTAATAGAGAAATTCAACTTCTCAGTTGGCTAGAAGAAGCAATATACTCCACAGCTAGTAGTGGAAAAAATAATTTTCTGAATCTGCATCTATTATGGTTATCCTTTTGCATTTATTTGAAGGAACTTTCGTTTGCGAGATTTTTGCACTGTTTCCAACCATGTATCGCTTAAGAGGAACATGGTACCTTGGATGAAATCCAGTGTTGGAAAAACACGCAAAGTTCAGAAGAGGATGGAGAATACAAGTTACTGTACAGCCATTCGTCGTGTACAGTCAGTTTCAAAAAGCGTAGCAAAATCTCCTGCATATCGCGTATAGATTTCGCTGAGTAAACATATTATATTAAACCAGCGCGGCGACCGGCAGCGGCAGCGTCAGTCCTAAATGCTGACACTAAATGGAAATTTTATGCTTTGGTATACCGCGTGCACAAAACTTTAATAAAAACTACAAATAAATAGAAAATACAATTTATCAAAGGTCAATAAAATATTGTTATATTTTTACAAATAAAAATACTCAGTTTTGAGAACTTCAATCACTCTTTTTATTTTACGTGTCATTAACTAACTACACAATGTGGTACACAAGTGGTCTATTTATAGGCCAATCACTATAACGGAAACATAGGTCAGTCCAATATTATAACAAATATTATTATTGATAAGATTTTAATAAAAAGGATATAAAGCAAAATAAAAGGTAGATAATTATATAGTATTATTTGTAAAATATATTTTTTTGGTACGAAGCACTGTAATTTAGATTCACAATAAGATGTATAAGTAGATATGGCGTGCCGTTTTGGTATTTAATAAAATCGTTTAAAAGAGGAAAAAAAAAATATATCTCTTCTTTCAAATATTTTTATTCAGTAATTATTCTGTTGAAGAATTGAAATTATGTTTTTCATAATAATAATACAGGAATTTCTATAATGAAAATTATAATGGAAATTGCCGATTTAAAATTATGAAATACATAATGAAAATTCATGAGTTTAAATTATGGAAAACATAATAGGAAAATTCAATTTCCATTATGTATTGAGGTTGCCTATACTACTACTCTAATGAAAGTACCCGAAATCGGATGGTAAACGCATTACTGCAGGATAGGCAACCTCAATAGATAATGGAAATAGAATTTCTATTATGTTTTTCATAATTTTAATTCTTGAATTTCTATTATGTTTTTCATAAATTTAAATCGGTAATTTCTATTATGTTTTTCATAATGGAAATTAGTGAATTATTATTATGAAAAACATAATGGAAATTTAACAATTAAAATTATTGAAAACATAATAGAAATTGAAGAAAAAAAGTTATGAAAAACATAATACAAATCCGTTTTTTATTATTTATTCAATAATTTTTATTCTTGAATTTGTATAATGTTTTTCATAATTTTAATTCTTGAATTTCAATTATGATTCTAATAATAATAATACACGTATTTCCATTATGAACAACATAATGGAAATTGCCGATTTGAAACTATGAAAAAAATAATAAAAATTCAGGAATTAAAATTATTAAAAACATAATAGAAATTCAATTGACATTATGTATTGAGGTTGCCTATTCTGCAGTAATGCATTTACTATCCGATTTCAGGTACTTGCATTAGATTAGTATAGGAAACCTCAATACATAATGGAAATTGAATTTCTATTGTTTTTCATAATTTTAATTCATGAATTTTTATTATGTATTTCATAATCTTAAGTCGGCAATTTATATTATGTTTTTCATAATGGAAATTCCTGTATTATTATTATGAAAAATATTATTTTAATTCATTAACAGAATAATTAGGGAATAAACATTTTTGAAAGAAGAGATATTTTTGTTTTTGTTTTTCAAACGATGTTATTAAATACCAAAACGGCACGCCATAAGTAGACGTATCTTTTCAACATTACCGAAGAGATGCGAGAAACATTTTTCATTTAGACGAAACCTGAGTTAACGAAGGACACACCGTGATGATAATAAGAATGGATTTTTAAGAACTTCTGGTAAAAAAGAATGGTTTCATATGGCCATCCCAAAACTGATCATCTCGATCAATTTTTTCAATATGTGGCTCACCTTGTGGAGACCAAACCAAGAAATAACACGAGTTCCTTTGGGTTAAGTGTAACTGCCCCTGAATTTGGTAAAAATACTGATGGTTTTGTTTCAAGGTGATCTCTCCTGTTTCAGTAAACTTTAAGTAGTTGTATTTAAAGGGTTTGTTGATTGCTTCATTCTACATATTCTTCCAAAAGATGATGCCGTTATTCTATATATACACGTTCTTGCTGCCATGAAGGATTATTGTTTTGTCCTACTGTAAGCCTTTCAATTTGCTTAATCCCGTCTGAAGTTTTTTGGAGAGAGTTAAAGTATTTTTTCTCGACGGGATCTTATTTCTTCTTCTGTAATGGGTTCTTCGGTATCTCCATAATCCTCATCTGGATTAGCAGTTCTTGTTATTGTCTTGGCCCTATATCCCTTTATCTTTTTCATTGAAGAGTGTTTAAGCCTACCAACTTCTTTTCTCTTCATTAACTGCTTGATGTATTTCCCATAATACATTCCACTGAACTTTATTATTTCTTCAACATATTTTTCTTTGCAATTATAAGAAACAGCAGCTAATTTACATCTTGTTTGGTAGGAAGATTTAAAACAATAATTAATTCTCTTCCCACCTACATATTTGTTTACCAGACTGTTAAACTGTTCGGCGCAATTATTATTTTTATTTAATAAAAAAGAAGAGGCATTTCCCAGAACTATTTTTAAACAGTTGTCTACGTCAGTTTTTAATCCATAACTAATGATAAGTGGAACCAAATTTTCTTCATTCACATTTTTATCGCAAAAATATAATTCACAGTAGTCATGTATTCCAAATATATGGTTGAGAATATTTTTTACGTCTTTTTGGAATCTTATTATTTTTTCCGCTACTGTGATATCACTTTTCGTCCAGTGCTCAGCTGATTTCCTTATTGATGTTCTAAACCTAAGGACACTGCTTTCCAGTTTTTTGAAATTACGCATGAGCCGTATTTATTGAGGGAATACCCAGTACCACTAATAATAAATTGTATTTAGGCGCATATTTGTTTTTATTTTCTCAGAAATTTTACCCAATAAGTGAACAGTAAAAGTTTTAAGGGAGGTCCGTTTCTTTCGTACTATAGAACGCTGATTATATTTTTTGTTCAAGTTTTGGAATTATTAAGTTTTATACATATACAAAAAAAAAGATTCTTACAAACTATATTTGATCTTTTCAATTACAGTCCAAAACCAAACTAATAATATGAGACAGACAACAGCGTCCTAATATTTATTTGTTTCACAATAATAATGTTTGCTCATCCGCAACGTGTCTGCTTTGCCGGAGCGGCTGCGTTTCTCGCTCAGACTGTACACTGGTTTCTAGTAGTGCAGAGGGAGACATATATCCGAGAATTTTCAAAAAATTCCCACAACTGAACGATTGAAAATTAAAAGCTGAAATTCGAGTAATGTGTTCACTTTTTCACTAGTGAGGGCTGTCTGCATGGATTTTGAAAACTATTGATTTTGAAAGATTTTCAAGGTCGTATCTTAAAAACGGTATAAGATCAATAATATGACGCAATTGTTGAGATTCCATTATAATTTGCAGTTTATTAATTGTTTGATTTTTAAAACCCATTTTAATATACTAATATTCTTCTTAGGCTTGAATGTGAACGATTAGGCTTTTTTATTATACAGTGTGTAAAGCCAAATGGACTCAATTCATTATTTTTACAGAAACTTTCTCATTGAAAAGTCTTTGTTCTGTCAAAGTGCCCTCGTATTTATGCACTAAGTGATAATTTGGGTTTCATTGCAGTCATATTATCGGAAGTAATTACACAAGTGCATCAAAATTACCGAAGATTTTTTATGAAAGCCTGTTGTCTAATAACTGCAGGAGATTATTTTCATATTTGGCGAAAGAGCTCGACTCCGAAGGAGGAGGCTCTTTCACCAAAATATGAAAATAACCGAATGCAGTTTTTACTGACAACATTCTTGGATAAAAAATTATCAGGTTTCAGTGTTGGCTGCTCAGTGGGTAACCCAAAACAGCCCACTGGGTTTTTTGTGGTAAAACCCACTTAAAAAACCCATGGGTCTTTTTGAAAAAGTGGGTTTATTGAATAAAATTTATTAAAGAGATGAAACAAAACGTAATTTTAAAGTTCGGGGGTGTCGATTTCTGTATTTCATCTTTTTGCAGGTGGCGGTCGTATTTTATAATACAGTTGATAAACGATTCCGAAAATAAGTCGTAATTGTAAAGTAGAAAGTCATTTAAATAATCACTTTTTTCAAGAACAGTATTCCTTTTTAAATGTTTTTTCACTAAAATCTGAAAATAATTTAAAAAAAATATCAAAATATCCTGATAAAACCCAAAAAACCCACTTATAAAACCCAAAAAAGCCCAGTTGTCGGGGAGTTTTCCGGCACTGTCAGGTTTATTTTGATGCACGAATGTCATTCGGTAGAATATTTCTCGAGTAGAAGAAATAGAAGTATTGTATTTTTGGGTTTACTTTCGGTCACTTTTTCTTGAATAGAACTTAAAGAATCTTGTCCAAATCGCGACATTTCAACGAATTTTAAAATTTGGCATATATGTCACAATGACAAATAATGCAAAATTTCAACACTCGTTACTATGGTTACGGACCTCGGACCTACAGGGAAATTTTCGATAGCTGGCCTGATCCTTTCAATAGCTGTCAAGATCTTTTCTCCGAAAAGATCCCGCTTCATATGGGATTTTTAATAATTAATTAATTATGTGAATAAAAAGTGATCATTTTCTTACAGGTTTGAATTTATGCGTCCCGTTGGAAAAATATCGATCCAAGAAGAGAGGAGAGACACAAACTGATATAACTCAAAGATATCATTCGTTTCGATGTACAAAACAAGGAACACGAATCAAGATTTTATGGATCTTTGAAATATTCATTTATTTACGGACGGAATGTTCATTTTCTGTTTTTTTTTTTAATTTCTTTTTCAAGTTAATGGACATCATGGGGATAAAGTTCAAAATTAATAAAATTTAACTTTGATTCACCTGCAATTTTTTGGGCAAATGAAGTTTATACTGTAAGGCGTATTTTTAAAGTAAGTACAGTTTTTAAATTACGCTGCCTCAGCACTGCGCTTAGCGCATTAGCGCCGGGAAGCTACATCTGTTGGGAAGCTACAAACGCCATTACGGAACCAAATTATCGAGTCTACATCTGTTTGTGTAATTTTAAAATGACGCTACCTATTGAGAATCCCGATGACTACGAAGTGTGTGTTGTTTTCACAGAAGTAAAGGCTTCAAAGCGTCTGACATTCATCGTCAAATCAGTAATGTTTATGGTGAAAACATTATGAGTGTTGGAATGGTGCGGAAATGGGTAAGTCCCTTTTAAAGATGGTCGCACAAACATTCATGATAAGGAACGAAGCGTGCTACTTTCAGTCATTAGAAAATTGTGTTCACGCTGAGTGCCAAAAATTTTGATTGTGGAGTACAAAACCAAATGAATGGCCAGTACATTGAGTTTACTCGAGTGATACAGTAACGAGAGTGAAGCTTTTTTTTAAAGCCATATTGTCACAGGCAGTGCCGTAGCCAGGAATTTTGTTTTGAGGGGGCACCAAGTGGCTTGGGTATGGTGAGACAAAAACTTCAGATCATAAAAATACAATTCTTATTACTTTTTTTGTTATTGTTTACAAGTTTACATTAATCTGAGGTATAGAGTGCCTTATTTATATTGATATGTCACTGCCACACATAATCAAGTGGAAAAGGCATCATAATTTGAAATCCAGGCGTTATTCTATTTTGAATGCAAACATATCTGTTATAACTTTAACTTCAATATTTATGTCCCTGTGAATGTTCATGAGAGCCAAACCGTTGAGTCGTTTTTCACTTGTAGAATTTCTCAAGTATGTTTCGATTCTCTTTAGACTGGAAAAGCTTCTTTCGGCGGATGCTGTAGTAACAGGTAAATGGAAAATATTTTCAACAACACTCTAATATTAAGAAAAAAAAATCGTCAGGACATTTCCTGAGGGCTTCTAGAGGATTATTTGGAGTGTCTTTTTCATTACACCATTTTTGTTTCCAGAAGTCAAACTCTGCTTCTAGTATTGCTGGGTAAACGTCTCCACACAAATCTTCTTTGTAAAAATCGATGGCTGGTCTCACATCATTAAAAGTTGAGTTACATACTTTACAGGGCAATAGAAACGTGAGCGAAGTCAGAATGTTTGAGTTGGACTTAAACCTCTCATTGAAGGATGAAAGCAAGTCGTCCAAATACGGATCAAAAATGGACTGCCTGTAGTAAGAATTGCAATTTCCATTGCGTACCTCGTAATTATTTCGATGCCGTTGGGTACCAACTAT
>CAJUYH010004301.1:0-27814 GCA_910591685.1 Galerucella tenella
ATAGTTCTGTTTTTATAACTCGACTACTAATTTCCAACGTCTCAAAACATTGATTTCGACCTAAAATCACTCTTTGCAGTGATTTTATTCGAAAGAATTCAGTTCTAACTTTCTCAAACTGAATAAAAGAGTTCAAAGAGACTTTGTGGACACTGAAAAAACATTTTGTTATACATAGTTCGGCAAAAGTCCGGGACCGGACAAATATCGAAGAAAATATTAATTTTGTGAGAAATCTCCTTAAACCACAAATTTTACTCCAGCTTAAACTATAATTTGAAAATATTTTGAAATACACAGGGTGTTTCAATAAAGTGTGGCCGACTCAAAGTTATATTTTTTCTTATGGAACACCCTATATTTTATTGCATTTTCTGATTGCTCCTAAAAAATATAATACTCCTTTATATTGGTTCCCTATACCCAAATACAGGGGGTACCCAGTTATGCTGACTTTTTTAAAAATGTGGACATTTAAAAAAAATTCATAACCCATTGGTATAACAAATTCTAGCATCCAAATAGTTGGACATTCGTATTCCACGATTGAGTACTAAATATCTTTTTACAGGGTGTTCAGAATTTTCAGTTTCATTACTAGATCATTCAATGTGCAGTATCAGGCTTATTTTAAATGGATCACCCTGTATATTGATAATTCATTATATTCAAAAAAATGTCCTCTTTCGAATAGTATGAGGATGGCCCATACCTAGGTAAAGTTGAAATAATACCCTTCTTGGTGTGCGTCATCGATTGTTAATCTCCTTCTATCACATTACGTAGGAAGAAATGGAAAAAAGGCAGGTCTGTGATTAATTCTAATAAAAATATCACAATAATGAACCGTTTGGATGTTTTACAAATCTTAACCCTAATCTTTGACTTACAAAAATTTGATTGGTTGATGTTTAGGTTACGTGCCAGCGCAACCTATCAATCGCGAGATTAAAATACTATGAAGGCGTAACTTTCGTAGCGGAAATGTGTCTTACGTCTGTTTCTACTGTCACACTGACAGTTCTTGTCAGGTGAGTACTTTGTTGATTACGTCAATTATTATTTATGAGAAGTGAATAATAATCTCATTGTTATATTTATCTAAATAATACAAAAATATGCCTAGATACACGAAAAAACATCAGCATTTTGAAAGTTCTGAAGTATTTCCAGTTAGAAAAAGAAGCTGGTAATTATTAATTTCATAGCCTTCTCGGCTTTGGCTTAATACGATCCTGATGATTTTATTTATCAAATTTAAGGTTAGCTATATGTCAAAATAGCAAATAAAATAAACGACATGCCGAAAACAAGGATCACAATCGACGACGCACACCAAGAAGGGTATTATTTCAACTATATAAGCTTTGCTATTAAAGAGAAAAATATTAATATGATTTTTTGCTCATTTCAACAATTAATAAATAAATTTGAAAAATCTATACAACATAAATATAAAACACGAGCAACCAATTATAAACACCGTTCTAAAATAACAGCGCTCGACGGGCGACGTCCCATATAATATGCCAAATTAAATGCAAGTAAGGACGTAGCGACGTACTGTACCATCCAAGTCACGAGACAGTCTCCAGCGGCATCGGTGCTTTACGCGATAAATTCGAACGAGTGACACATCTTATATTTTATTATTCTGTAATTTTTGGCTTGGTATGGAAAGGAATACCAGCTCTTCAAGGAGTGGAGAAAAACCTATTAGGTGGAAAACGGCATGAATGAGAATATCCTTTTGTCGTACTTCTTAGATATCTCCAAAAATATGAATCCTGCGATGCTCAAGTCTATGCTAATGGTGGAAGAAAGAGCTGATATTTCAAAATATCCAAAACAGACGGCTTTTTCAAAAAGGCAAGCAGTTGCTCATAAGGCAAGCAAATCAAAAGTTCTGACAAGAGAAAAAGTTAATGGATTCATTAATGAAGCCCGAGAAGAGCACGTTTCAATTAAGGTAACCTTTTCACTAGTTTTGAATTGAACAATGTGCATCTTAAATTACATACTGAATGTCAATTAATGCGAAGAATAAATTTAAAAATGTTAATATTGTCCTTTTTTTATAGCAGTCCGAAAGTAAGAATTTCCCTAAACATTCTTTCGGAGCTTCCGATAGTAGTGGAGACCAAATAACCTGTGAATTGTATCGTCGATCTATTAGATTATTATTTTTGGTTTATAAAGAAGTGTTTGTGATCAAGGATTGAAGTTTAAATTGGTCATTAAAAATCAAAAATAATAATTCAAAATATAGCCCGCCGATACATCAATGGGCTTGTTATCAATGAAAAATTTCCTCGGTTCTTCTTACGTTATTTTGTAAAACTGAATCATCAAAATACCTAGTGAAATTTTCAGCTCTTGAACTTTCCCCACTACTTAGATATTAGAGGTTGAAAATGGAGCTCCCTTAAAAAGCGACAGAACCGACTGTGACGTCACATTGCATATTGTGCTCTGTACACCGCTGCGTTTCACATAAGAAAGTTGGTTACAGCTGCAATATCTTTAAATTTTAAAAGTGTTAGTGATTTTTTCTATTAAAGATTTACTCAGTAGATACCGGATTTATTGAAGCAGATTCTGCAAATTCACCTGAAGTCGACATCTTTATGGTGAGGGACTAATTAATAGAAACAAAGAATTCACACTTGGTTTCTGAATCGAAATTTCAAAACAATCTATAATACATTGTACATTTTCATATCTGCGTCTGGAGGGAGTAGGAAGTCTTTTCTTTACTTGCACAAATGGGTAAAGGTAACTGGCTAATACGGTATAGTTTTTTGTATAATGCTACATACTCTGGAAAGTGTCACACCAAAATCGTCTCCTAATATCCTATAAGGTATATTCAATTTGATCTTTTTTAATGTTAAAAAGATATCAAGCTTGTCCAGCTCACATTTTTTTTGTTAACAAGCTCACAACAAATAATGAATGACTCGGAACTCCCAAATAAAGATTTGGATTTTTTCTCTATCAAATAAAATATTCTATTTCGTCTGACCTATTAGTGTCTAGATAAAATGAGCTATTCGGATCTGACATACTTAATTCTGACGAGCTGAATATAGAAGAAGGACTGCTAGTGGATATTGAAAACTCTTCGTTCATAGGTTTTCCGTCTTTTTCCATTCTCGATTTCTTTGGAACGATCTCATTGCTAGTGCATTTTTTTTAAAGCCATTTTCCATATATAAAACCCCTCGCCCCCGCATTGAATCGCTTTGGAACGTACATAAGCCTTAATGCAAGCCTGAACCCCCATTTCCCGAGATATAGGTTCCATTCGTGTGATATCCATTTGATTTTCTTACTCTACTTTATCATCATTAGAGGCTCTATTTTCTGAGCTTAACTTGTAAAAACTGTGGCTGTGGCTTTGAACTATGTATTGTTACTCTATTTTTTAGACAGTCAAACCATCTCAGTACTACTCAAGGTTTTAATTTAACTGTTCCACTGCTCACTGTTTTAATGTATATATATTTTTCTGGTGCATTCTTGGATGTGTTAGGACAGTCGGGAATCAAATAGTATTCATTTACCACTTTTTTCTCACTCCCTTCACAATAAAATAACGAAACAGTAGGTACAGTCAACAGTCCATCGTTTTTTTTTCTTACACAAAACGATAAAATATACAAAATACACAGATCTCGACTCGCGGCGTTTCAAACGTTAGGTATAGCATATGCAGTGTGACGTCACAGGTAACCACGCCCCGTTTTCGTTCAATCCAATTTCTTTAATTAATTTGAGGGTTTAAACGTTCGCGGAAAAATATAAAATTTTGGGAATCTGTTTTAAATGAGTTTTAGTTTCCATTATTAACTAAAAGAATTTTTTTGAACAAGCCCATTCACGAGTTACTTAGTTTTCAATTCTATCGACAGTCCCCAAAGACTGCCCTGCATGTTGACTAGGACACAATGGTTGCTTCGATATATTAAATAAATCAAAACATGAAAAAATTTGCAGCATCATTGAAAGTTACCTGGATTTGGTCTGATTCATAAGTCTCAGTAACTGCAGCCACCTCAACTGAGACTTGTCCAGCTCTAACAGCAACAGGAATCCATCCTTCCCAGTCTTGTTCTCCAAAGACAGGGCTTGTTGTAGTGGCATACCAAGCTCGTGCGACGTAATATGTATCTTCCTGATTCTTACTTCCATCCAATGGAACTGCATTTTCTGGTATCTCTCCATCATAGTTTACATAAATAAGATAGTCATCTTCAAATAAAAATTACAAAATGAAAATGCATTTTTGGGGTGTTGTTTCAACTTTCTACTTCCATATCTCATGAAAACCATGCATAACTAATATCACATTTGCCAGATTTAATTTGTAATCGGATCTAAGACCAAGAAAATGTTCAGTCTCACATCGTTTGTGCTCAAAACGATGGAAAAAGCTATTGGAGCAGAAATCCTAGAGAGACTTGCTTTCCACCCGCATGAGCATGCTTACCGTGCAGGCAGATCAACGGTGACTGCACTGGTACAACGGAAGGAGGATATCCCACTTGCTTCAGACAACCAAAAAACCGCAAAATGGGTATTTTTTGGTATAGAGGAAGGCTCTTGGCAAGACTCCCCAGTAGGCTGTCAAAAGAAGAGACGAGAACGAGCAAATACATTGTCTCCATCTGTCCAACACCTCTCACAAAGTAATCACTAGGGCAATTCGTCAAAAGCAAATTGACGAAACAAGCTGCAGATGGATAGACTGCATGATGAGAGACCGAACGATCTTTTCAACTTTGATGGGTGAAACATTATTATCCCGTGTTTCAAGGGAGTGTCCTCAAGGAGGAGTCCTATCTCCTCTAATATGGAACTTTGTAATGGACGGACTGATAAAGAGACTCAAAAAGGAACACCATACTATCCTAGGATATACGGACGATCTGGTCATCATATCACAAGGCAGATTCAATACTACGGTCAGAGAGCGCATGCAACAGGCTCTGAACATAGTAACAAAATGGACGGAAGAGGTGGGCTTAACTATAAGTCCCATTAAATCAAACATAGTACCCTATACCAAAAGAAGGGACCTGGTGGGATTGGGACCACTATTCCTTCAAGGTACAGAGTTTCCAGTGGTTATGGATGTTAAATATCTCGGGGTGATTATTGACTCGAGATTAACATGGACCAAACAAATGGAAAAAGTAGAAACAAGATCGGAAACCACATCCATGATGGCAAAACGAACTTGTGGGAAAACATGGGGGTTGAGTCCGCGAATGATATACTGGATATACAGTGTAGTGGTTAAATCCATAATAACATATGCGTCTTTGGTCTGGTGGACAAAGACGACACAAAAAAAGGCAATGATGAGACTAGGCAAGGTGCAAAGACTTGCTTGTCTCAGTATTGCAGGGTGCATGAGAAGCACGCCAACGGCAGCACTAGGAGCCTTATTTGGCCTTCCTCCATTACACCTCGTGATAATGGGGGGAGCAAGGATTGGGCTATTTAGGCAGCAAAATAACCTGAGCAACAAAATAGTTAGATCAGGACACATATCCATTAAGGACAGCATAAGTGGAGCCATTTTAGATATGAAAACAGACTATATGGCCACTAAACTTCTCCCCAGTCCCAAATATGAAGTAGAAATACCTCACAGAAAGGACTGGCAAGACCCAAGCAGACTGAAGCTTACCCGAGGAGAGACCTGGTACACAGACGGGTCACAGCCAGGCAGCCCTTGCAGCTTTAAACAGCCGCAAGGTAACATCCAGACTGGTAGAAGAATGCCAGCAAGAACTGAATGAACTAGCAGACCACATTCAAGTAAGATTAGTGTGGGTGCCGGGACATAACGGTATTTCTGGAAATGAGCAAGCTGATGAACTCGCGAGAAGAGGTTCAGCAACAGCATATGTTGGACCAGAACCAGCTCTTGGGACCACAAAGAAGGTAGTCCGAGGGCAAATACAAAAATGGGTACAAAGCCAACATAAACTTCAGTGGAGGACCACTCCAAAGCAGGTACACAGTTAAACCTTCATAGGTGACACATGTGTAAAACGGGCCGAAGAACTACTGAATATCAGTAGGAATAAGCTAAGAACTATTACAGGTTATCTAACGGGATGTAGCCCAGAAGTAGTAGAGCTGGCCCATTGACGACGAGATAAAACCCACTCAAAATTCTAAGACTAATTTGTGTATGCATTACAGGAGCAATTAGAACAGGCCCAACGGAAGCCAAAGAAGTTATTCTTAACCTCACACCACTACATATGGTAAACAAAAGTGTTGCAAAAAGAACAGGATACAGACTAAGTAGAGGAGGAATCATTAAAAAAAGAGGGAGACTGATACACCCTTTTTGAATACCGGTAAAAGCTCCAAAGATAGAGAGAAGATATGACCATTGGAAAGATCTGGTGGGGCTTAAACAATCTACAATCAATAAACAATCAACAACTCGTTGAGGTCAAATGAATACACTAAGAGTTTCAACAGGGATCCTAACGGGACATCGTCGCCTGAATAAGCACCTGAAAAAGCTCAAAATAATGCAGGAAGAAGAACGAAGATTCTGTGGTGTGGATGAAGAAATCTTTATCTACAATAATTTCAGAATCTTAGTGCAAATAAAGTCAGTATTTGATGGTTTTTATTTGTATTCGAAGGAATATGAAATACTGAAAGAAATTCCCCTAGATTTAAAATATTCATTTTGTTCCTACATTATTGGAAAGCAAGCAATATTATATTTAAAAAACTTTTTACAAACCTTGGTTAGCGTAAACTTGGATAACACCAAATAAAGCCAAAGAGATTAATACAAAATATCTCATTTTCGTTCAATTGATTTCGATTATAAAATAAACGATGTTTGGTACTTATCGCTGATATATATTATTAAAATAGTGAACTGTGATTTAAAGATTGTTGAAAATTAAGATAAGATAGGTAGTTTTCATACGTAATTAAAATGAATTTTTATTTAAATTTGGATGTATTGTCAACTATCTGAGTTAGTGAAGCAGTACAGTACTTATACAAATAATCATTGTTTGAATTATATTTATTTTTAATTTCCCATAAGATGGTAGTGTATAAACATTTTCATTTATATAATAGTAACCGTAAAGTTATCAGCACTATTTTATAAAACCGTAATTTATATAAGCTAAGCATAGTAATATTTCTGTTACCCTTATAAACCCTTTACAACACTTAAATGGAGCAATTTGTAAGAGTTGTGAACACCTTTCTTAAGTAACGTTATAAAACCTATAGGTCTATAACTAATAGTTACAGAAATATTTCCGGTACCTTTATAAAACTTGCTATAAAACTTCTTCTAGGAAGAGGATGGAATTATATTTAGTTTTATTACTGACTTGGTTACTCTTATAAACTTTTCCCATAGAGTTGTTGGTAACCTTACCATTACTTAATTATTTCTCTGTCAAGTAGTCATCTGTCACATTTCCAATATGTGTTTTCTCTTTTTAGCATACATTGGTTATTATATTACGTTTCTTTTTGTTAATTTCACAATTTTAAACATCAGACAATATAGTAAATCCTTTTTGTCTCCATGTTTTTATATATTATGACATTATTATGCACTTTAATACTTTTCACATCATGTCCACACATACAGTTAGACAAAAATTATATTGCCAATCATTTTTTACTGTAAATGCTAGCAAGGCATTTCTAAAAAATTCATTGGCCTTCCAAATATGTATGATTAAGAAAATTATTATTGAATTTAAAAAAATAATTATATTGATTTTTTAAAATTTGTTAATAAAACGGAATCAATCACATGTTCTTAACATATAATGTAAAATAAGAGTTCAATATGAAGTCAGTTTTCCAAAATTATGTTGAATATTTAATTTTTTATTCCTGTTTATATCTGCGTTTCTGAAAATTATCATGGCGGATAGAACAAACACCCTTATAAAAATTGTGTGTGTTAGTGTTAGTTGAATGTCACAGCACACCACAAGTGTAGGTTAGAGAACTATTGGTGGTGATATTCAACGGTGAAGAAGAAAAAGAAGACGAACTTAACCTCGAAAAGCTGTGTTTACTTTACTTTCCTTTCTGTGTGTTGGTGTTGGAGCCAGACAAATGTTCAAAATTGTGCAAACAAGAGAACTAGGGCGAAAAGTCCCATCATTAACAATTGTACCATCGGCATGGGAAAGAAACGGAACGTTATTCTGGCCTCCAACCAAGAAGAGGAGTCTACTTTCGAAACTAATTCGTGACAGAAATTCAAGACCTGAAACAGATTGGGTAACACAGCCCTGTCTAAAAAAGAGGCATAATTTTTTGTCATACCAAGCAGCCGATTGGGAGTTAAGTGTGATGATGCAACAAAGTGATAGTGAGATGGAAGCTGCTCTGCCATCACTACCTGAAAAAAGACTAGACAGTCGACAGAGGAAAGAAATTATTCTGCAAAAACGCCTAGAAACTTTCCGGCAAAATGTACTGCTGTACTTGATTTTTTTCCAGCTATTGACCATAGTTATATTCACAATAATAATATACCTATACACAGAGTTGATTAAAAAAACTACTATTTGAGGTTAACTTATTACTGAGAAGTGAAAACACAAAGAGTAGATAACCTCAGTTACCCAAAGTTTCATAACGTATTTATTGAATAGCTTGTTACTAAAAGTTTCATAACGTATTTATAAAAGAGCTTTAGTATCTAAAGTTTTAAAACGGCAAACAACGATGCTATTATAAAACTCAGAAACCATTATTTTTATTACGGAAGTAACGACAAACCTTATATAAATTTGTTATATAAATTGAGGTAACTATTACTTCAAGTTTTATAACACAGTTATATAAATAGTTACAACACTTCATTATAAATCTAGAACTCACAGTAATGGCATAAAACCCTGATAAACCTAATTTACTATAAGTGTTGCGATAAAACTTCAAAGCATTTCCTTATATAATTGTGTAACCTTTATAAATACTTTATAAAAATATCAGTTACTATAAGTCACGAAAATTGTTTATTGGGTGGGTACCACAAGTTTCAAATGTGGGTTCTGACTTAATTAGATACCGTACTATTTATACCTGGCATTGCCGCGTAAAAGCAAAAGACTTGGAAGTATGTTTTTAGTAGCTTGTGCAGGCGCCAAAGTGAGTTGAATATGCAAAATGTGAGATACCACCTCAGATACCCAACAATGAAAAACATGTTGCCGGCCGTTGTGCCGGTACCTTTTCCCTTGTCCCGACCCTCCTTCATCCTGTAGGTACTGTGTAAATATTGTGCGACTAAACTAAATGCCAGTAGACGTTTTTACAGTCACTAGATTTGCCAATTAGCATTGCCAACGTATGATGATTTCTACTACAAATTTTGTCCGAGCCGCGCAGTTACGTCACGCGGGAACCAGAAATTTACACCCCCCTCTCACCAGTCTTTCGATTCATTGTGTTTTCATGCAATACAAGGTGTTGTTAGCTTTAATTTCAATTTTACTTGAGTTGATTCGTTTATTTGGAACTTTAGCACCCACTAATTCACTGTTATTAGTATTATTTAATACTTTTTTATAATATAAGGCTACTTTAGCTTAAGAAATTTTTTATCACAGATAAATGCCTGCTTTAAATGTTCAAGAATGAATAGGACATAATGCGCGAAGGTGTACAATCCGATTAAGATGCGTAATTTGTAGTACCTAAATCTCATGTCATCTCAGTTTTTCCAAAGTTGTCATCTCATGAGAGCAGATCTGATGGCAAGAAAAAGGTTAAAGAGACGAGTAGTAATACAGGTCAAAGTGGACAGCGAGCAGCCGATGAGTATACAGGGCGGGTCATAGATTTCGAAAGCGTATTGCTTAGTAACAACCCGACCTCGAAGGAGGAGGCCTGTTACCTCAAAGCAATACTATTGCGAATTATTAATGTTCTTGCTATATTATAGATGATAATAAATTTTCTGATATCAGCGCCTACTAACGTTATCATTTTTGGAACTTTAGTTCTTTACCTCAGGTTATGTTTGAGCGACTAGGGGTCGCGACGCAAAAGATCTGACCGTTACGCGTTACGTTACGCTACGTTATGTTACGTTGCTTCGTTATGTGCCTTGCGTTCGTTTTGTGCCTTGTGCTCTCTCCTTAGTCTCTCTCTCGTTTACGAAGCAGCGATTCATATGCTCCGGCCGGGATTCGAACCCGGGCCGCCCGCGTGGAAGGCGAGCATTCTACCACTGAACCACCGACGCTATATTAAAATTCTATGCAAAGCTGGTATTCGCAGTGCTGGTGATCTAGTTGAATTTGTTCGGATAAACTTTAACTATTATTTCCATAATTTTTTTGCGCGATTGGTCTTTTTTGTTCATTTCGAAGAAATTTAAATTATTTTATTCGGAATTTATTTCAATACGATCGCGCGAAAAATGGTATAAGCATCTCGAACGTTAAGGGTAATTACAACGTTTGTATGTAAATTCCTCTCGTAAAATTGGACAAAATGATATGAGGATTAAGGGGTCTAGCACATTTACTTTTCGAAATACAGAGGGTTGAAATTTTGAAAACTTGAATGTTTTAATTCGATAACATTAAAATGGATGGATAAATTGATTTGACATTTGGCAGGTTGTTTTTAAATGTAAAAGGGCATATTTTGGAAGAATTAGTAGTTTGTGCAACTAGTGTGGATATGATGGCCATATTGCACGAGGACGAAGTTTGAGCACGACGCCGTAGGCGGAGTGCTCGATCGTTCAAGTGCGATATGGACAAACCACACGAGTCGAACAGCATATTTTTTCTACTACCCACTTAAGAAAAAATCTAGAAAATGAAAATTTCTATAAACTGTAATATAACTTCAAATTAAAAATTTAACAATTCAATTTTATGTTTCCACTAATTTTTTTGTGGTAAACGTACAGTTCTTGAATGTTCAATTTGTATAATACTACGGTTTCCCTTTTTAAATATACGATGCTGTTATAAGTAGATGTTGCCAGTCGGACTCCCTCATGAAGGGTACCGTACCATTATCTATAATAATGAATATTCTGCTGAATATTTCAAACGTCTACCTGTTGTCGTTATTAATATCAAGCAGAATAATTATTTAAAAATAAAATTAACAATAAAAAAAAACTTTTTCACGGGGAATCGAACCCGGGTCCACCGCGTGAGAGTCTGGTTTGATTACTACTCGGCCACCGAAGCATATGGAAATTGTTTGTCTATAACGTCAAATGTATTACATAATTTTTGCTTAAAAGGAACTAAAGTTCCTACCGTGTGTCCCGCGACACGTTCTACCTTTTTGTACTAATAAATGGAATAAAAATTATGTAGTGGGGTTTGAAAGTGCCAATATCTCGAAAACGAGTAACTATTGAGACCAATGATGGGAATACATTTTTGTCGCAAAAATGATGCAGTTTTAATATTTTCCAATCAATAGAGGGATTCCGTTAACGATAAATAAGTTAATCGCACAGTTATACCAATTTTATAGCTTTTGTGGCGCTCTCTAGAAAATACATTGAAATGGATAACATATTATAATTTCCCAGGCCCTAAAACCCCCATCTTAATTTTTTTCTTTTGTATATCAAAAATATTTCAATTTACTGAGGAAAAACATTTTTGACATTCCAGCTTTGCCACCCTGTATATTTTTCATCATCAATATTTTATTGAAGGAAGTTGCGTCAGATCATTATATTTTTAGGTCAAGAATCTTCCATTTTACTTTGGTCCATTACTTACGGGCCACCCTGTATATAAAACGAAAATAGCATGAGCATGGAAGTTAAAAATTAGGAGTGAAAAAAAATCAGATGATTGAATCAAAAATAATGGAAAAATCGTTGTGCAATGGTGAAAACATGAAAAATGCTTACGTAACATGATAATCACAATTTAAAATATTGTATCACTAATGAAAAAAAAATCGTGAAAACAAATTACAACAAATAATGAGCTCACCAATAACTGAATATTCATTTTTTTTTTGGACCATAAATCAATTTGCAATTTAATGATAAATCCATAATAATAATATACATACATCATGTCTGATGAAATTATTGAATATATATGGATAAAGGTAGCTACTGCCAACCACAATATTGCTATAGGTACTCTATATAAACCTTCAAAGGGTAAAAGTGTTAGTGTAGGTACAATTCATTAATCACATTAATGGAAATGTTTCAAAGCATTTTCTCACATTATGACCATATTATATTTGTGTTGGTAATTTTAATATCAACATGAATAACGCATTAAAGATACAATTTACTGATATATTAGGGATGTGAAACCTTATACAGCTAACAAAAGTACCTACTCGTACTATCCCATGTGATTTGAGGATTTTCGTCACTCCAGAAGTGACTGTTATGGCGGTTAAACAAAACATTTTTAGTAAACTTCGATTCATCACACCAAATATTTTTTTTGTAAAATCTTCATCTTCTTGGCATTTTATTAACATCCATTCATAAATTCTACACGTCTTACTTAATCTCCAGGACGTAAATGCTGAGCTAGTGTATACGAATAAGTGGTCCAATGATGTTTTTTCAAAATTTTGTGATTGTTCTAGTCGACACCTCTAACAGTTTTTCACATTCCCTTAAGGATGAATTTGGATGAGCTGCATCCCAGGATGTCTATTTGTAAATCCTCATTATTGACATGGGGGTTGGGCTTATTTCTTTTACGTTTAAACTGACCAAACTGGGAACAGTTGTGTAGCAAACGTTTAAGTTTTATGATGTGGTCGAGGCTTTTCAGGATATTTCTCAGCAAACACACGGCAAGTTCTGGATACCATTCTGTTATACTCACCGTGAATCATAATTGAATTTAAAAAAAAAACTATTATTATACCTTTCACACAACGACATACAACAAGGTGACTACTAAACATTAACAATAACTGACATTTGTCGGAATATTCCATAGGCGACTTGATAAATTAATTATTTGTGACAAAAACGTATGAAGCTGATTAACTTGAAAACTGCAGGAGATAGGTATATGGAATAGTAATACATATCCATAGTGGGCAACGTATTCTTCTAAAATGAATAATCATATACAGAGTGTCCTATTTGAAAAAAAATAATTACGGAAAGATTACCCTCATGAAGGGTACCGTACCATTATCTATAATAATGAATATTCTGCTGAATATTTCAAACGTCTACCTGTTGTCGTTATTAATAACAAGCAGAATAATTATTTAGAAATAAAATTAACAATAAAAAAAACTTTCTCACGGGGAATCGAACCCGGGTCTACTGCGTGAGAGTCTGGTATGCTTACTACTCGACCACCAAAGAATATGCAAATCGTTTATCTATAACGTCAGATCTATTACATAATTTTTGCTTGAAAGGAACTAAAGTTCCTACCGTGTGTCCCGCGACACGTTCTACCTTTTTTTAAATTTAATTAATAAAATATCAACAATGGATTCTTATAAGCAAGTGTTCGAAATGTGCTCAGTCTACTTCCTGACAGTAATACATCCTATTAGTAAACTCTTGTCGTACTCGTTCGAATGTGTCAATTCTATAGGACCTCGCTGGCCGATCCATCTACCTCGATATTCTTCATCCAGGTAACGTCTTACTGCACCATAATGATTGTCAGGAGCACCATCTTGTTAAAATGTTATTTCCAGATGGCCGAATACATCTGGATTATCTTCCAGAATTTCTAAAATTAACGGCTCTATTGCATTTTGTAACATCTCCAGATACACTACACCGCTTGAATTTGAATTTAGGAAGACAGGACCAACTATGTGGTTTCCCAAAATACCTGCCGAAACATTGACTTTTTCTGGAAATTGGGTATGTTGTTCACGAAGGTGTGAGGATTTGTGTCACTCCAATACCTTACATTTTGTGTATTCACATTTACATTGAGGCAAAAAGTACTTTCGTCACTAAAACGAATTGTTTTCGTGTAATATGGGTTTTGACTAATTTTATTTGTCATACATTCACAGAATTCGAGTCTTCTGTCGGGTTCGTCATCCGAAAGGTGGTGCACCATTTTAAACTTGTATGGATGAAATTTATGAAATTTATTTTTAGCCAACACTCTCTGTACTGTACTTTTACTTACTTCACAGATAGACGCAACTTTAGTTGAAGAGAAAGTAGGGTTTACTACCATTTCAGCAACTATATCAATTTTTTTATCATCACTAAATGTTGGTCGACCAGATCGTTTGGCATCTTGAACACTACCTGTTGCTTAAAACTTGTGTAGAAGCTCCCTCAAATAAGTTCTCGAGATAGGGCGATCTGGGTATCTCTCATTAAATAAATGTTCTGCTTCATGGAGATTCTTTCTAGATTCACCAATTATTAATAGAGCTGCTACTTTGTCGGCATGAGTACGTATCATTTTGTCTATGTAAACTCTTAAGCGTCTCGTTAAACAATAATAAAATTAAACATTTAAGCTATACAGAAAAACTCTGCAAAGCAACAAATACTATTAAATTGAAAACGACAATTTTTTTGACAACTAACCAGATGCGGACTGAAAAATCTTCAATATTTAAAAGTGAAATAATAATTTTGGTATTCATTTAATTTATCTGCCAAAATTAGTTTAAACCCAAACAAAACTAATATGGCTATCTAGCCAATGTCAATGCCTTTCAAACGAGATATCACTTGCCATAAGGTCCTATTCAAAATTATTGGCCAGAGTGGCACTGTGACGTCATCTATTACTATTACGTCACCTGTTACCATTCGTAGAGAAGTTTACAACACTTTATTTTCACCCTCCAAATTTTATTAATGTAAGTGTAGCCGTTCAAAAGATACGTTTATTTGAAAGTATTGTATGAAATGCATCCAAACATTTTAAATGATGAATTACTCGAACGTGGAGGAAAAGCATCGGAAAAGCGAAGGAATTATGGTAGAATATTTGCTGCCGAAGCTGGTCTGCGTTGTGGGGCTACAGAAGATAATTCACTAAATGCTTCGAAACACGAAATGTTTCAATAAAAGCCGCTTTATTCATTATCGTGAACGTCTTCGAAGGATTCCACGGAAACCGAAAAACTCTTATTTCTGCCAGCTCTTAATTTTCGATTAACAATAAATTCACAAGCTCATCCATCCTCGATCTCTCGAACAGAATTACAATTTTAATTTTTTCCAGTGACAATTTAATTCATGTATAAAAGTGCAATTGTCAATTTGACAGCGGCAAAAGTTAGCTTTAACTTTTACAGCGACAAATACACTAGTGGTTTTTTCACTTATTCATTTGTTCATCAATATCACTGTTCCTAGTATGAATTTCAATAACTGCGTTTTTAATAATTGTTCATTGAAATAAAAATGTGTTTATTTTTAATGTTTCATAAATAAAGTTTGCATTTTGATATGTTTCCAAATTTCTCATTCTTTAAATTGTCCTGCCGAATTACACTTGAGGTTTGTATTGATATTGGGTAAATTTGTGTTGTTCAAATTCTAAACTGTTTCCTTTAGTAATTTGACTCGAATAACTGTCAACTTAAAAACACTCCACCTTCGGTGTCGTGTTTTTAATAGTTGACAGTTATTCTCGTCAAATTGCTAGGAAACAGTTTCTCATGAAACAACCCAAATTTACCCGATAAAATACTTGTGCAATTATAAATGAAAATAATATCAACCTTTACGAGTTCTGTAACTTATCTAACACTTTCAGTATAAATATAAGTAAAAATTATCTCATACAAAAATGTACTACTAGCTGTTTAACGAACATGTGGCTGTATTGCTTGTCATTATTCCATCTTAGGTCAGGTCAGTTTCTTTTACGTTAATAATTTTTCTTTTCTGAATTCTCAGCTGAACTATATTAAGAACTCATAGCTCGGGGTGCATGGTAATACCGATTCTATTGAATCGGAGTTAAAGAAGAAAAAGGGATATATTTCATTTATTAGCCAAATTTGCATTTCAGGTTTACAATATTTTGATATTCTTTCAAAGTGACGACATTTGCATCTGATGTGACAATTCTCAAATTATCTGTGCACACCAACACGTTAATATGTGGATTATGTATTTCACAAATTTGCGTGGAACATGCGCAAGCTGAATCTCCACTTCCAGATAAACTGCCAATCCAATAATCATTTCCAGGCAATGAGTTTCCATCCCAAGCGTAAGAGACAATCAGTAATTTACCTAAAATTGAATTATAAATCATATAATCAAACTACGTACGAGTATATAATGGACTCATGGCAATTGTAACGTTGTCTTGAAATTTTAATTTATCCCAATAATGTATTATGATGCTTCATTTTTTAATTGATAGTTTTTTTTTCTCTTATTTTTTGGGAATCAAACCACAATAATGTTTTTTATTTTTTATTTCGACGTTTCGGTAGCGTTCTAGCTACCGTTGTCTAGATGAACTAGTAATAAAATAATTTTTGGACCCTATCTGACACAACGAAAAAATATGACAGCTAGACAATCAATAATATTTTGAAGTTTAAGACTACAAAACTTTGTTGTCAAATTTCATTAATGTCCATTCATAGTAGATCACACCTCTGGTAAAATGTGAAATAAAATATTTTATTTTATGACATTCTAACGATATGATAGTCTACTAGAAATGGAATCCAGTGAAGTGGATTAATTTCCTTCTATTCCAGTTTCTCCTGAAATCCATAGTAAGGTGACTATTTTGTTCTCGCCTAGTTCATTGAGTTGGTCTAGGCATTCCCACACCATTTTGGAACTGATTACAAAAGAGCTCAGTGCTTTAATGGCTGCTTGACTATCCGACATTATGATAATCCTTTGTCTTCTGTATCCTTTATCAATATTGAACTGATATAATAACTTAATCGAAATTAAAATTAATAGCTGTACCAATTTTTTTTATTAAAAGCTTTAGGTACCGTGAAAAATGAGAGTTTGATTTCATATGTTTTACCTGCATCTTCTCCAGTAAGCTTTGCGTGTGGTTCTCGGTTATAAATATGAATTTTTATTCCTCCATTAGGATGACCTTTTAATGGAAATACTTCTCCGTTACTATAATCTCCACATTTATCTACTCGTATGTATGAGAAACAAATGTCAGCTATATTACCCAGCTTTTCACCTAAGCACCTTAAAATAGTACAAAAATTATAGTACAAAAACAAATACAACGAGTTCAAGTTATCTAATGATAAATTGAAAAGTATTCATACGATATTCATAAAAATTGGTGGAAAAAGGAAAATTTCAACATAATTGATATTTTAGCAGGTATAGAATCCAAGCGACGAAACACGTTAGTCAAATAAAGTTTTGTTAGATAACTTATCACCTGGGTGAAAATTTTCAATAGCTGTTGGTATTAATGGACCGGTTAAATGAATCAACTGACTAGGTTTTACAATAGACTTCATCATTTTTGGAAATTTAGTTCTTTGCGTCAGGTTAGGTTTGAGCGACCGGAGGTCACGACGCAAAATATCTGACCGTTACGTTACGTTATATTATGTTACGTTGCTTCGTTATGTGTCTTGCTTGCGTTCGTGTGCTCTCTCCTGAGTCTCTCTCTCGTTTACGAAGCAGCGATTCATATGCTTCGGCCGGGATTCGAACCCGGGCCGCCCGCATGAAAGGCGAGCATTCTACTACTGAACCACCGATGCTATATTAAAATTCCATGCAAAGCTGGTATTCGCAGTGCTGGTGATCTACTTGAATTTGTTCGGATAAATTTTTACTATTATTTCCATAATTTTTTTTGCACGATTGACCTTTTTTGTTTATTTACAGCATCGGTTGTCAGGACGGTAGGTTGTGTTTACTGGTTTCTAAGTTTAACACGTCGTTAAGTGATTTAATTACCGTTCAGACGTCGAAATTTCACCAAAATGCAAAATATATTTTAAACTGATCTAGAAGTATAAATGTCACCTTTGACATTTTGTTCATTTCGAAGAAATTTAAATTATTTTATTCGGAATTTATTTCAATACGATCGCGCAAAAAATGGTATAAGCATCTCGAACGTTAAGGGTAATTACAACGTTTGCATGTAGATTCCTTTCGTAAAATTGGACAACATGATATGAGGATTAAGGGGTCTAGCACATTTACTTTTCGAAATACAGGGTGTTGAAATTTTGAAAACTTGAATTTGATAACTTTAAAATGGATGGATAAATTGATTTGACATTTAGCAGGTTGTTTTTAAATGTAAAAGGGCATATTTTGATAGAAATAGTAGTTTGTGCAATTAGTGTGGATTGATGGCCATATCGCACGAGGACGAAGTTTGAGCACGACGCCGTAGGCGGAGTGCTCAATCGTTTAAGTCGTTCACACGAGTCGAACAGCATATTTTTCCTACGACCCACTTAAGAAAAAATCTAGAAAATAAAAATTTCTATAAACTGTAGTATACCTTCAAATTAAAAATTTAACAATTCAATTTTATGTTTCCACTAATTTTTTTGTGGTAAACGTACAGTTTTTGAATGTCCAATTTGTATAATGCTACGGTTTCCCTTTTTAAATATACGATGCTGTTATAAGTAGATGTTGCCAGTCGGACTCCCTCATGAAGGGTACCGTACCATTATCTATAATAATGAATATTCTGCTAAATATTTCAAACGTCTACCTGTTGTCGTTATTAATATCAAGCAGAATAATTATTTAAAAATAAAATTAACATTAAAAAAAACTTCTTCACGGAGAATCGAACCTGGGTCTACCGCGTGAGAGTCTGGTTCGCTTACTACTCGACCACCGAGGAATATGGAAATTGTTCATCTATAACGTCAGATGTATTACATAATTTTTGCTTAAAAAGAACTAAAGTTTCTACCGTGTGTCCCGCGACACGTTCTACCTTTTTTTGTGGTGGAAGAGCTATTATGAAGTGTATTGACTTTTTTTTTTTTATTTCACATACTGCGTCAACCACTAGGGTTATTGGCAGTTCAGTACATATACTAGTTAAATTTACAGTTACATATATCAGTTACATTATGATTATAAATTGTACATGTTGATGGCTTTGAAGAATTTCAAGGAATCGTTAATTTGGTCTCCGAGAGTTGGGGATCTTATGCTGTCTTCGTTGGATTGCAAACTGGGGACATTCTAGGATAATATGTTTAATGGACATATTTTCATTACATTGGGAACATTGAGGTGGATCTTCTTTATTTAGTAAAAATTTGTGCGTTAAGGCTGTGTGTCCAATCCTTAATCGGGTAGCTTTAATTTATTCAGCTCTTGTAGTCGGTAGGGAGGGGGTTTCTCTGACATTTGTCACTACTTCATGCATTTTGTTATGGTTCTGAAGGTTCCATTTATGTTGCCATTTATCTACAACAAAGCTCCTGACAGTTGCTTTGTGGTCTTGGTGTGGTATGTATTGACTTTGATGGATACTGATAGCGTGTTTGACAAAAACTACAAAAGTTTTAAATTTTTTCATTCACTAAAATTATGCATCTTATAATGCAGATACGTCACTAGTGTAATTGTGAAGATATTTAACTTTGTTGTTATGTGTTTCAACTTGTTCAGGACAAAAATATTCGGGAATTTCTTATAAGGATACTCCATGAAAGTTAGAAAGCCCCTACGTATCCCTCTGCGCTACGAACGGTTCCTACCATTTTTTTAATTTCATATATTTTTCATTAAAGTGGAGTTAATTGAAAACTTTTAGCTCCATTTGAAATAGTAATGGATATGAGTGGATTCCATAAAGTTGGGGTCCAGACAGTAAAAAGTTCAATACTAATTTGGGCAACAATAATAAATTTGGCGAATCTTGTATCTTGTTCAAAATTATACAAAAGTCCTTTCAATAACTTTTGGTTGTCACTTGTACGTGGGTACATATATTTTGGCAAGTTAATCTGAAACCGTGAAAGGAATGCAGTCGAAAACATTCGACATTGCCACATTTAACTATGAAAAAGCTAAAGTGCTAAGTATGTAGTGATGATAATTAGAAAAGGGACTTTTTATAATTTACAATATTAATTCTATGATGTGCTTGTTTCATTGGATTTTTTCCATTAACATTATTTTTTCAAACTATGATTATTAAACACTTTTCCAAATTTGTTATGGGATTCTTCAAGCTCTGACAGCGTTGTACGAAAACCATAATGACCACAACCTCCGAATTACATTATTGGTGATTTTTATTGACCAGCTGACTTCTTATTGGCAAGCGCGTGCGTGAGATCTTCCCTCTCACTTCGTCAGTTGACTGATATTGATTTATCCAATTTATCCAGTGGCGTTGGTATTGTCAGTGACATTTGTATTTTCAGTTTTACTTGGTAAAATAGGTACCGTACGCCATTTGTACGTTTGACAGATATGCGCCATGTTTCCTCGCCTCTTTATTTGGGCTTCAAGCACTTGTGCGTCACGCCCGGTAATAAACGAACGAAATTCAGTCACTATACGAGCTGCTACCAGCAGCCGAAAGTGAATAATCGAAAGTACCTATAGTGAGTACAAAATGTCTTCATATTTAATTTTATGATTTGGGTTATGGAGTGGCTGTATACAGTATACAGAGATTGGACATTCTTAATGAATCACCCTGTATAAAGTGCTTATTATTTCAACAGCTTAGTGGAAATGAGGTAGTACTTTATTGTAAAAGTGGAATAAATTAATTGTATTAATTGTACTTACTTTATTCTTCCTGCAAATGCATCCATAAACATTTTATTCTGATGCTTTGATACCTTCCATACTCCTAATCCCAATCCTACTACATGCACATATGATAATTTTGATTGGCATTTACTTCTATAATTAGCTTCACTTAACAAAGTGTCAATTGTGATGGCCAGCCTTTTATAATAAAAATAATTATCAAACAAATCCTGGTTAAGAATATCCGTATATCTTCCTACTTCATCCTGTTCTTTAGCAATTAGTGCTTCATTGTAAGTTAAACAATTTTCCTCATAGAAGTTTGCGAAAAGTTTAGGAACACTGTGTTTAACATTAATACCAAATCCATTTTCCAATGTATTTTGGTCATTGGTGATAACAATTTCTTGATATTCCATAACATTACTCTTCTCCAACCTTGTTCCTACTGCACCCACAATAATTCCAGAGGTTTCAACTTTGGTTCTGTCATTTTCATATTTTCCACTGTTGTTACGCTCCCCTTGATTTACAAAAAAAGTACAAGAAGAAACTGATAAAAATGCTGAGAGCTTTATTTCGTCATATTCCATGAAGTGGTCAATAATTAAGGGAGGTTTTTCTTCACTTGTACCTATTTTCTCCCACTGTCCTTCTCCAGTTGTTCCATCCAAGAGTTTATATTCATCATTTGCTTTTAAAAAAGCTGCTGGTCTCTTACTAATGAATCTCTCAATTAAATCTCTCAAGCCCAATTTTTGGTAAAATTGTTGTTCTTTACATTTCCCATGTTTTCTCTTGTACAATATAAAGTTACAACACAAGTTGAGTATGCTTTCGTGAATAATTGGGTACACTGAGTTGATATTTTCTATTAAAATGTCGTCATTCACTATGGATTTTAAGAAGCTGCATTTATTGGTAGTAGTTGAGAATTCTATGGGAAATGTGCTACTTCTAGACATCAAACTCTGTATAGACTGTTTTGGTATGGTTGCTGTTTTGATTTCATTTAACAGTGCTAGAGTTTCTACATTCCATATTGCACGGGGAGACCAGTTAGGTAGTACCATGCTTCTTGCTTTATGGTGGAGTGATCTGAAAAATAAATTATTACATTAAAAACTGAATGATAATAATAATATCAATAATGGGCTTGTTATCAAAGAAATATTTTCTCGGTTTTTCTTACGTTATTTTGTAAAACTGAATAATCAAAATAACTAGTGAAATTTTCAGCTCTTGAACTTTCCCCACTACTTAGATATCAGAGGTTGAAAATGGAACTCCTTTAAAAAGCGACAGAACCGACTGTGACGTCACATTGCATATTGTGCTCTGTACACCGCTGCGTTTCACATAAGAAAGTTGGTTACAGCAACAATATCCTTAAATTTTAAAAGTGTTAGTGATTTTTGCTATTAAAGATGTGCTCAGTAGATACTGGATTTATTGAAGCAGATTCTGCAAATTCACCTGAAGTCGATATCTTTATGGTGAGGGACTACATTAATAGAAACAAAGAATTCACACTTGGTTTCTGAATCGAAATTTCAGAAAAATCTATGATACACTGTACATTTTCATATCTGCGTCTGGAGGGAGTAGGAAGTCTTTTCTTAACTTGCACAAATGGGTAAAGGTAACTGGCTAATAACGGTATATTTTTTTGTATAATGCCACATACTCTGGAAAGTGCCACACCAAAATCGTCTTCTAGTATCCTATAAGGTAAATTCAATTTGATCTTTTTTAATGTTAAAAAGATATCAAGCTTGTCCAGCTCACATTTTTTTAGTTAACAAGCTCTCAACAAATAATGAATGACTCGGAACTCCCAAATAAAGCTTTGGATTTTTTTCTATTAAATAAAATATTCTATTTCGTCTGACCTATTAGTGTGTAGATAAAATGAGCTCTTCGGATGTGACATACTTAATTCTGACGAGCTAAATGTAGAAGAAGTACCGCTAGTGGACATTGAAAACTCTTCCTTCATAGGTTTTCCGTTTTTTTCCATTCACGGTTTCTTTGGAACGATCTCATTGCTAGTGAATTTTCTCTTTTTAGCCATTCTCCATATATAAAAACCCTCGCCCCCGCATTGAATCGCTTTGGAACGTACATAAGCCTTAATGCCTGAACCCGTATTTCCCGACATATAGGTTCCATTCGTGTGATATCCATTTGATTTTCTTCCTCTACTTTATCATCATCAGAGGCTCTATTTTCTGAGATTTACTTGTAAAAACTGTGACCGTGGCTTTGAACTATGCATTGTTACTTTATTTTTTAGACAGTCAAACAATCTCGGTACTTCTCAAGGTTTTAATTTAACTGTTCCCCTGCTCACTGTTTTAATGTATATATATTTTTCTGGTGCATTCTTGGATGTGTTAGGACAGTCGGGAATCAAATAGTATTCATTCACCACTTTTTTCTCACTCCCTTCACAATAAAATAACGAAACAGTAGTACAGCTCTCGACTCGCGGCGTTTCAAACGTTAGGTATAGCATATGCAGTGTGACGTCACAGGTAACCACGCCCCGTTTCCGTTCAATCCAATTTCTTTAATTAATTTGAGGGTTTAAACGTTCGCGGAAAAATCTGAAATTTTGGGACATGTTTAAAATGAGTTTTAGTTGCCCACAATAAAGTTTGTGACGAGCGCGAACTCAACCTTGAAAATGGTAGATATTGAATGATTTCTCACTAGCTCGTTAGTGTCGTGTGTAATTCCATCAAATCTGTAATATTATTCTTATAGCACGCATCTAGAGATAACACAGTGTCTGATAACCTGGAGTCTGACTTTTTGACATTTCTTCACATACCTATTGGCTAATATCTCGGGAACCTAAAGGTTTGCAAGGTTCTAGTCTACGCCATTCGATTCAAAATTGAATTTTCTATAAAAAGAGAAATTTTGAAAATTTTGAGTCTTCGCGAATTAGTATAAGTTTCGGTGTGGACTTTTCAAAACCTGAACATTCTAAAATCCATATCTAAGGTTTTTCGATGTGGAAAATTCCTCTTTTTAAGAAAATTCAATTCTGAATCGAATGGCGTAGACTAGAACCTTGCAAACCTCAAGTTTCCCGAGATATTAGCAAATATATGAAGAAATGTCAAAAAGTCAGCCTCCAAGCTTTCATAAAACTGGCCATAAAATGAGAAGGGCTTTGAAAAACTTGAATTTTATTTCATCTAATGGGTTTTCAGAACAAGCAAAACTTTTTATCAAGAATAACATTTTTCACTAAAGTAATATTTTTCACCTATAGGATACTCCATCCGTGGACACGCTGTATAATTTCTCGTTTTTAAGACTAATTTTTTTCCTTTTTCAACCCCCCCCCCCAAATTCCCTATTCACTCACTATCCCGTAAAATACGCTTTTCCGCCAAATTTCACTTTATACATATCAATCATAAAAGCCAATTCTATACAGGGTGATTCATTAAGGATGTCCAATCT
Source organism: Galerucella tenella (assembly GCA_910591685.1). Classification (NCBI taxonomy): domain Eukaryota; kingdom Metazoa; phylum Arthropoda; class Insecta; order Coleoptera; family Chrysomelidae; genus Galerucella; species Galerucella tenella. The sequence continues at coordinate 24,203 of CAJUYH010004301.1, forward strand.
CTGAACTGTAGATTCTAGACCTCAAAATATGATGATTCTGCTCAACATGCCTCATGCAAATATTGCTAGTTTCCGAGATACGTTGTAAATTTTAATTCTGATTTTCGCAATAATTTTTTATGTTTCCACAATTTCTCTTTGAAAATTGGCAATTTTACGTTTTTGGCATGAGGAATCATAATTTGCACTCTAATTTAACATTGCTAATAGAGTGCGCTAGTTACACTTTAAATCAAATGCTCAAAATGCCCACCATTTACCTACTTCAATACACTTTATGATCCGATTTCGTAAATATCTCTTAACATCAAGAATATCAGATTTTCTAGATACAATTCTTTTTACTGATGAGGCAACATTTACCAGACGAAGAATATTTAATTATAAAAATAATCATTTGTGGGATTCTAAAAGTCCACATGCTATGAGGGAAACACATTTTTAGCACGAGTTTAAGCTTAACATTTCGTGTGGTGTAATATGTGGGTATTTAATAGGTCCTTTTGAACTGCCAACCAATTTAAATGGACCTCTTTATTTAGATTTTCTACAAGAACATTTACACGAATTACTAGAGAATATACCTTTACGCTTTAAGACAAAATATGTGGTTTTTGCACGACGGAGCACCACCACATTATTCTTTACAAGTTCGTCAATACTTAAACGAACAGTTTCCGCATCGATGGATTGGTCGTGGAAGTGAGTTTGCTTGGCCACCAAGAGGCCCTGATTTCAATCCTTTGGATTTTTCAATTTGGTCGCAAATGAAGGCATTAGTTTACAAAGAAGAAATTACTTCCACAACTGCGACGGAAAATAGAAGAAGCCGCGGATGTAATTAAAAATAATAGACAAGGATTATTTGATATGAGGAGATCTTTACAAAAGCGGATCATAAAGTGTATTGAAGTAAATGGTGGGCATATCGAGCATTTGCTTCGAAGTTTTCTATTTTTGTTTACAAATTTGTTATTGTTACATATTTAAGGAGATTTTTATGAAAAAATTAAAATTTATCGAACTTTTTAGAAGCAAATAACTCGATAACCGATTGAGTTACACGAATCAAAGATGAGTAACTTTTTTTTGTAGAATTTAACGCTTTTCAATATTTTTTTATTATTTTAGTTGTAAGTTTAGCCCAAAAACAGTTTACTAGGATTTAATTAACACAAACAAGTGTAACTAGCGCCCTCTATTAGAAATGTTAAATTAGAGTGCAAATTATTATTCCTCATGCCAAAAAACGTAAAATTGTTAATTTTCAAAGAGAAATTGTGAAAACATAAAAAATGATTGCGAAAATCAAAATTTAAATTTAAACTCGGAAACTAGCAATATTTGCATATAAGGCATGTTGAGCAGAATCATCATATTTTGAGGTCTAGAATCTACAGTTCAGAGATTGGACATTATTAATGAATCACCCTGTATATTGTCACAAAAATCGTGAAATTAAGAAGGAATAATAAACTTACAACTTACCCACTGAAAATCACGAATCTAGAAAGAACTGTGGTTATACTGGTTATATTTACATCTGAACTTGAATATAAACATGTTTGTATTATTTGTGTTGATCGAGATATTGTTTGTTATTGTTTACGGTAAATATTGTGGCTAACGAGGACAAACTCTTTCCGGCGAAGCGAAGTATACCGTTTGTCCATTTAGTGCGGCATTATTATCTTACAGTGTTATTCGAAATTAAATCACATGGGTCCTAAGTGTAACACCAAATCTACATTTTAAAATTGTTTGGGCTTCTACAAAATGTATTTCAAAATTAGTGACAAAAAGAATTATTCCATTTATTAAACTGTTATAATACAAGTTAAAAACATAAATTATAAATTAATTAATTATTATAAATATTGATAACACAATTATTGCAATTATTCAAATTAATTCCAGACGACATATTTTTTTCATTGCTCGAACTTGCTGTTATTTGGGAAGCGGCGCACATCGCATTAGATGTTTCACCAAATATTTCTTGCGCTATAAGTTTTTTATTATTCATGGAATTTTCAACATATCCCTCCGCAACAGAGGTAAATTTCCAACCTCCATATATGCCTCTTTAATTTTAAAATATCAGCGCCACTGTCTGCTAGGAAAGTGGCAGAGCTTCTTCTGAAGCAGTGGCCAGTATATAGAACAGGATTTGAAAGACCAAGAAATTGTGCAATAACTTTTGGCAGACTGCTAAATGTGTTAATTCCCACAGGATTTCTGGTACATTTTCCATTCGCATATTTTACAAAAAATCTGTTGTGTTTAAGAACCTGGGGACGCAACTTAATATATTTTCTTAATATTTCAACAAGATTCGTATTTTCAATGTCTCCAGTGGTAATTGCAAACTGCCGTATAACTTTTGTTTTTGAAGGTGGGATATCAACGCGAAAATGGCTTCCTTCGTTTATAACATTTTCAACTGGAAGAAATGTTAATTCCTCTTTTCTGCATGCTCCTGCCATTCCAATTATCATTGCAACCTTAGCCATTAAGTATTCTTTGTCATCAGCTTCCACTAAAAATTTGGCAAAATCTTCTTCAATAAAAACTTTTGACTTTTTAGCACTGTACCCGTCCGCTTGCCTTTTAATAATATGCTACCAAATTTGTATATTTTTTAATATCAATATTCCTTTTCAGATTTAGTTCAGACCTTAACAATGAGTAAAGTGTCCATAATGTGGAAACTTTTAGATCTTTCTTACCCTCAAAATATGCAAGTAAAACTTTCTCATTAACATGTTTAATTTTCGGTTCTGGTAGACTTCGCGACCCTCGGAATTTTATGTTAATTTTAGATTTGTTTGAAAGCTTACCTTAAATAAAGCAGATTAAAACAAAAATTTCGCTGGATCATCCAGTAATTACTTCAAAAATCACGATTTTAGTTCAAAAAATTGTACTTTTTCAACACCAATTCATGCTATTTCACGATAAATATTTTCACTTTAAACAGTAAAGGTTATTATCTTGAACTAAATGTCAGTCTGTTTCACACAAAAAACCGGAAGAAAATACTCAAATTTTGCCAATTTTTAAAAATATTCGTAAGCATTAATATTTTCGTTTGACACTTAAGCTTATAAAATTACTTACTAAAATCTTATGTCAGAGCTTATGTCTAGATATCATTGGTTCACAAATTAGGATCAGGTGATACTTCCTAACGGCGTTGTCAAATGGTCTTAGTTTTCTTTCAGCTGAATACATTGTAATAGATTACATGAATATGTCACAATATAAAATTATTTGCATTTATAACCATGAAAATTTATATAATAGTCAGGTTAACAATTTTTTTCTTATTCTCTTGCTCCGTATTTAATGATATTTTAGTTACACTTTGATCTGTGTCAGTTGGTGGGGAAGCGGTATGTGTTGAATTATGATAATTTTTCTTTGCTCTAGTAGAAATCCCATGAAGTCAGTCAATTTGAGGTGAAGAGATATATTCCCTTCCCCTTCTCGAAAAAGTGTGTAATTTGTATTTCACTTCACATGGATGCGCGCCGGGTCGACGATTACATGAATATGTCACAAGATAAAATTATTTGCATTTATAACCATGAAAATTTATATAATAGTCAG
>CAJUYH010004302.1:0-27807 GCA_910591685.1 Galerucella tenella
TGAACTAGCACTTCATCTCTTATATACCGTTTGGAAGTTATTGACATGGTTTCATAAAAAATTAAATCTTTTCCTAAAAACTTGAGTATATGCCGATAATGTATACATTTTTTAAAGAGGAAGAAAGGGAATTTCAGATGGTATTAATAAATATAGGGTGTTGTATTTAAAATAAAACGATAATTTCGTTTCAAAAATATACATTCGGCAACTATGTCAATAAAAATTTGAAGGAAATATAAGAAGATTAGCGAAAACTGCACATCGATATCTTTTTCCATTCTCGAGCAATAATCCGTCAAAATGTGTTACTTGATAGTGGGACACCCGTATTTGTTTTGATTTTCAACATTTTTGCAGAAATTGTTTTCCAAATTCATAACAGCATTAAGTAGGCTGAAGAACAACCATCTGTAAATTTAAGTTCAATGATATGTACCTGATTTGAAATGATTACTTTAACACAAAGCCGTAAATTTTCAACACAAACATGATCTTTAGAGTAATAATTATTAAAAATGACACTCATACTTGAAATACATTTTTACAAAGAAGCACACACTAATAAACTAATTACCATAATTAATTCATTATCATTTTGTTGAATAATATTTTAGAACTAGAATTTTTACATTCCATTAGTTGATTCTAATTAAACAATATCACTTACTGAAGGTACATGAAAGTGCATTCAGATCATTGCCAAATATTGTTTATTATTTTACAGATATTTTTAAAAATTTTATTATTTGAAATGTTTAACAGAACATTTATCTACAATATCTCGCAAACTCCACCTAAAATACTTGATAATCTAAATAATATACATATCTGTTTATTTTAGTAGAACAATGAAGCAATAAACCAAACATTTTAAAATTAAGTATCAGTGGTTTAGATGATGTCATTCTATAACTAGAAATTTAAATTATATTTATTATATGAATGTGATTTATGATTATTAAAAACTATATTTTAAGTGTGTACATTACTATTTATAGTTTGCCTAGTCTATGGTGTGCTGCTAGATATTTTTTTGTAGTTGATTGTGAAATGAAATTGGTCCAAGTACATTGAAATTTTGAAAAAATATAAGTATATTGGGTGTCCCATCAGGATTTCATACCAAAGACTTGGTAGATTATAGAGGAACTTCAATTCCTTTCTCTAAAGTCCTCCAAAGTTAGAAATTGAAAACTGTTTTTGGGGTTCCATACTCAATGGGTAAAAAACAGACCCTATTACTAAGACTTCACTATCTGTCACTGGTGTAACTACAGGAGGGTCTGGGGGGCTGTAATGTACAGGGTCGGACTTATAGATCCATTTTTGGTTAAGACAAAATAATCATAGATAAGCTAGATCACATCATTATAGACCAGGCCATTCCTAGGCTCCCCAGGTCTGATGGCTATTTACACCAGTGCTATCTGTCCGTCTGTCACCAGGATGTATCTCATGAACCGTGATAGTTAGGCAGGTGACATTTTCACGGATGATGTATTTATATTGCTGCTATAACAGCATGCAAACTCTTAAAACGGAATAAAATAAATATTTAAGGTGTCTCCCATACAACAACAAACATGATTTTTTGGCTCGATATTGATAACGTTAACAGTAGCTGGCGCCGTGGCTTAGTTGGATAAACTGCCTGTTTGGTAAAGAGGAGGTCGCAATTTCGAATCTCCCTGTGGCCTCATGTTTTTTTATTTTAATTTGTTATATACTAAAGGAATATCTTCAGTAAGTTCCTTGTGGCATTACTTATTCTTTTTTCAAGGTTAACTAGTTAATCTTGACAACGGTAGCTGAAACGCTACCGAAACGTCGAAATAAAAAATAAAAAACATTATTGTGGTTTGATTCCCAAAAGAATAAGAAAAAATACTAAAGGTGTTGAAGTTTTAAAAAATTGAATTGCTTAAATGGATGGATAAATTGATTTGCCATTTGGCAGGTTGTTTTTAAATGTAAAAGGGCATATTTTGATGAAAAAAGGTAGAACGTGTCGCGGGACACACGGTAGGAACTTTAGTTCCTTTTAAGCAAAAATTATGTGATACATCTGACGTTATAGATAAACAATTTGCATATTCCTCGGTGGTCGAGTACTAAGCAAACCAGACTCTCACGCGGTAGACCCGGGTTCGATTCCCAGTGAAAAATTTTTTTTTTATTGTTAATTTTATTTTTAAATAATTATTCTGCTTGATATTAATAACGACAACAGGTAGACGTTTGAAATATTTAGCAGAATATTCATTATTATAGATAATGGTACGGTACCCTTCATGAGGGAGTCCGACTGGCAACATCTACTTATAACAGCATCGTATATTTAAAAAGGGAAACCGTAGCATTATACAAATTGGACATTCAAGAACTGTACAAAAAAATTGGTGGAAACATAAAATTGAATTTCTTCTGTAAGTTCCTTGTGGCATTACTTATTCTTTTGGGAATCAAACCACAATAATGTTTTTTATTTTTTATTTCGACGTTTCGGTAGCGTTCCAGCTACCGTTGTCAAGATTAACTAGCAATAAAATTGATAAAATAATTTTTGGTCCCTATCTGACACAACGCCTACGGAGTCGTGCTCAAACTTCATCCTCGTGCGATATGGCCATCATATCCACACTAGTTGCACAAACTACTATTTCTATCAAAATATGCCCTTTTACATTTAAAAACAACCTGCCAAACGTCGAAATAAAAAATAAAAAACATTATTGTGGTTTGATTCCCAAAAGAATAAGAAAAAAGAATAAAATTGAATTGTTAAATTTTCAATTTGAAGTTATATTACAGTTTATTGAAATTTTTATTTTCTAGATTTTTTCTTAAGTGGGTCGTAGAAAAAATATGCTGTTCGACTCGTGTGGATGGTCCATATCGCACTTGAACGATTGAGCACTCCGCCTACGGCGTCGTGCTCAAACGTCGTCCTCGTGCGATATGGCCATCATATCCACACTAGTTGCACAAACTACTATTTCTATCAAAATATGCCCTTTTACATTTAAAAACAACCTGCCAAATGTCAAATCAATTTATCCATCCATTTTAAAGTTATCGAATTAAAACATTCAAGTTTTCAAAATTTCAACACCCTGTATTTCGAAAAGTAAATGTGCTAGACCCCGTAATCCTCATTTGTCCAATTTTACGAGAGGAATCTACATGCAAACGTTGTAATTACCCTTAACGTTCGAGATGCTTATACCATTTTTTGCGCGATCGTATTGAAATAAATTCCGAATAAAATAATTTAAATTTCTTCGAAATGAACGACATGTCAAAAGTGACATTTATACTTCTCGATCAGTTTAAAATATATTTTGCATTTTGGTGAAATTGTTTTTATGCTATTTATTACTTTTCGACGTCTGAACGGTAAGTAAATCAATTACTGACGTGTTAAACTTAGAAACCAGTAAACACAACCTACCGTCCTGACAACCGATGCTGTAAATAAACAAAAAAGATCAATCGCGCAAAAAAAATTATGGAAATAATAGTAAAAATTTATTCGAATAAATTCAAGTAGATCACCGGCACTGCGAATACCAGCTTTGCATAGAATTTTAATATAGCATCGGTGGTTCAGTGGTAGAATGCTCGCCCTCCACGCGGGCGGCCCGGGTTCGATTCCCGGCCGAAGCATATGAATCGCTGCTTCGTAAACGAGAGAGAGACTCAGGAGAGAGCACACGCACGCAAGCAAGGCACATAACGAAGCAACGTAACATAACGTAACGCAACGGTCAGATCTTCTGCGTCGCGACCCCTGGTCGCTCAAACTTAACCTGACGTAAAGAACTAAAGTTCCAAAAAATATTTTTCAATTTTTGATCCAGTGGTGTACATTTGAAATAATATCTTACCTTTCCCGTCTAATTTTTTACGCCACTGACATTTGAAGCAATTTCTATTCAAATTTTGTATTCCTCAATGTTTTTCACGTGAAAACGAATAACCTTTACATACCAAAAAATTTGTAGTTTTCATGATATTTAATGATTTTATGAAGTCTGCAATAATTAATTTAAAAATAAAATTTTCTTGTATTTATTTCAATCCTTATATCATTTTGTCCAAGTTTACGAGAGGAATCACCCTGTATATTAGCTTCACTTGTTTGTATGTTTTTATAGGTGGTATGGAACCCTTCGTGCGCGAGTAGGAGCACTTGGGATGTTTTTTATTTTAAATTACTAAATATCTTTTGGAAATTAAGTAAATTTTATCTTATTGTTAACACCATAAATGCACTACTTTTGAGTACGATGAAAAAATATCTAATATTAAACATTTCTTTCCAGCTGATTTTGGTGTTTCCGCCAAAAACAAAAATACACTCCAAAAACATGACACATTCATTGGTACTCCATACTGGATGGCTCCAGAAGTGGTGCTTTGTGAAACTTTCCGCGACAATCCATACGATTATAAGGTAGATATATGGTCGATGGGTATTACGCTCATCGAGTTTGCCCAAATGGAACCGCCTAACCATGAAATGTCACCCATGAGGGTCTTGCTCAAGATTCAGAAATCCGATCCGCCCAAATTAGAACAGCCTTCGAAATGGTCGAAAGATTTCAATGATTTTCTGGCAAAGGCGCTTATAAAAGTAATGATAATATTTTATATAAGACTTTAACAATGTTTGCTGATTGTTATATTCTTATTATTGTAGGATCCCCAGAAAAGACCATGTTGCGAGGACCTCTTGAAACACCCTTTTATTAATTGTACGTTAGATTCAAAACCCGTCCGTGACTTATTATTAGAATACAAAGCAGAAGTTGTGGAAGAAGAACTTACAGACGATGACCCAGAAGTGAGTATTTTTATTGTTTTTCCCATTTATGATTATGGCAATGTTCAATATATCCCTAATAGTAGATGTTGAAATTACTTGAGTATATTTATAAGGAAGCAGTCCAGTATATCCTATGCACCAGTTTGTCCTATGTATGTATGTGTGTTTTTTTGGGGTGACATTCACCGAGACCTAAAAGATCTATTGTGCCCCCTTACTTCTCAGTTTCTGAGGAGAGTCTCAGAAACTAGTAGTTCCTTTAGTCCTATTTCTCGGAGGAATTTTAAGATGTCTGCAGGCTTCAACTTAGGCAAATGTTCCTCTTCTATCCAGTAACCTCCTAGGTGCTGTGCTCTAGGATTCTGAAGTGCTGTGCAGTTGGAAAGTATGTGGATGGAGGTTTCTTCTTCCATTCCACAAAATCTGCATTCTTCTTCCTCCACTATTTTGAGCTTTTTCAGGTGCCCATTCAGGCGACAATGTCCCGTTAGGATCCCTGTTAAAACTCTTAGCGCAGTTTTACTTTGACTTATGCATTCTTTTGATCTCAACAGGTTGTAGTCACCCAGAAGAGTCTTTGATTGTATAAGCCCTACTAGATCTTTCCAATGGTCAGATCTTCTCTTTTTCTCGGCTTTACTTATTTCTTCCAATATTACATTGAGGCTGATTCCGCAAAAGGGTTCAGGTCCCTCAGAAAGGTATTTCAGTCCCCCTCTTTGCTAGTTCATCTGCTATTTCATTTCCTTCTATTACAGTGTGTCCTGGAATCCATAGTAAGGTGACTATGCCATTTTGGAACTGATTACGCAAGAGCTCAGTGCTTTAATGGCTGTTTGACTATCCGACATTATGATAATCCTTTGTCTTCTGTATCCTTTATCAATTTTGAACTGGGCGCACTTTATTATGGCGTGGATTTCCGCTTGAAAGATACTTGGGGTTTTTCCCAAGCTTCAGAGTGTTTGGTTCCTGGCCCGAACACTCCTATCCCAGTTCCTTCTATTGCTTTTGAGCCCTCTGTGTACCATTGAATGGCATTCTTTCAAAGTCTGGTAATGGTATTTGGATCCCATTCCTTCTTGTTGCTCATTTCCGTAACGAATTTCTTTGAAGTTTGTCCTAGTTTTTAGTTGGGTCTTTGTCTCCTCACAGTTGGCCAAACCTAACTCATACTCTTACTTGACAATGGTCCAAACTCCTAAGTAAAAGTCGAATTGTCGAGAAAATACACTTTCCAAACGAGTTTTATCCAGAAAACCTAGTAGCCATATACACAGTTCGGCAAAAGTCCGGGACCGGACAAATATCGCAAAAAATTAAATTTTTCGGAAAATCTTTTTATACCAAAAATTTTATTCCAACAAACTATAATTTGAAAATATTTTGAAACATACAGGTTGTTCCAATAAAGTGTGGCGTATCAAAGTTATATTTTTTTCTTATGGAACACCCTATATTTTTTTTTTAATTTCTTGGGAAATTAAACCACAATATTTTTAAATTCTTTATTTCAACGTTTCGGTAGCGTTCCAGCTACCGTTGTCAAGAAAAAATAAGTAGAAATTAATTTTTTTATCCCTAACTGACACAACAGAAAAAATTTGACAACTAGACAATCAAAAATTATTTTGAAGTTTAAGACTGCAAACTTTTGTTATCAAATTTTTATCAAGGTCCATTCATAGTAGATCATATCTGTGGCAAAATGTGAAATGACGATATGATAGTCTACTAGAAATGGAATCCAGTGAAGTGCACGTTCCAGGAACGGTTTTTATTGGGATAGCGCGTCTTTTTCGCTTATATTGGAAATGTTGTTAATAAAACGCGTTTCTTGATAGTTTTTTTGTGTATGAATATTTAAGTTTTTGAAATATGTATACTCACAAAACTGAGTACTTATACATATTGATTGATTGTCTAGTTGTCAAATTTTTTCTGTTGTGTCAGTTAGGGATAAAAAATTACTTAATTTCTACTTATTTTTTCTTGACAACGGTAGCTGGAACGCTACCGAAACGTTGAAATAAAGAATTTAAAAATATTGTGGTTTAATTTCCCAAGAAATTGAAAAAAGAATGAATAATATACCACAAGGAACATACAGAAGATACCCTATATTTTATTGCATTTTTTGATTGTCCTCATAGAGTAATAAATAAGAGAGATGTTAAACGTGTAGAGTTTTGTGGCACAAAGTTACCACTAGCGCCTACCTTAGCTACTGGTACGAACTAGCACTCAAGACGCGCGTTTTTCGAATTTTCAAGATTTCAGCATACGCGTAATATTATACAATATTTGCAATTGAATGATTTTGCACTTCAATATTTGTTTTTTAGTCTTTCAAGTCAAGTCTTCAAAGACTAAGAAATAACATTATTGTGCTAAATCATTCAGCTGCAAATATTGTATTAGAATAATATTATAGGGAATTACGGTAGGAGAATAAAAAAAAACTTTGCAAGTTAGAAAATATAATATTATTAATTCAACATCTTTCATACAAAAAGATATCCAAAATTATTTACAAAAACAGTCAATACCTACCTGAATCTAAATTGGGATGGAAATTGTACTCTGAAGTTGAGAAAGGAAGTGCAAATTTTGTCAAACTAAATGAGTCTGTAAAATTATTTTCAACAAAGTGATCTTCACGCAAATAACACCTTTTATTTTTAATAAGTAAAGTTCATTATTTCAAACCATTTATGACTTCGTTTAATATCTAGATCAGAAAACTAAAAAAAACTTCTTATTTGTATAATTTTTTGCAGTTATTCAATTGTTGTACCCATTTGAACAATTTGGCATCTTGAAACACACACCAATATTACAGAGCAAGCACACAAATACAGTGTTCAAAATATTAAAGCACTTCTTCACATAAGTAATAGGTACCTACAATAACATCCTAAATTATATTGATATAAATATAGATACATATTGTTTTAGTTTGGGTCACAAATTTCTGGTAATCCTTCGTTTTTGTTTGCAAAAAAACGATAAAATTACAAATGTTTTCATTACGAAAACCCAACCTCAAACGGCTAGGATTAAAAATCTACTTTTTTATCATACCTATGATAAGTGATGATAAATGCTGAGATAATAGTAGGTACCAATGATGAAGATAATTAATTTCTTTGCAGAAGGTCCAATAAGTAGATTAAATAAAAATAAATTCACAAATGACAACGACTAACCTCAAATTGAAATAATACTAAAAATGAAAAGTTTTGTTTTTGTGTAGAGGGAGGCGGGGTTTGTTAGTTCAGTTAGTTGCTGTAAAGCGCCGTGCTCTACTGGCTGCGCACAAACTTTGTGCCAGTTTCTTCCATTTGTTTTAAAACCTCTCTTATATATTACTCTATGATTGTCCCTAAAAAATATGGTACTTCTTCATAATGGTTCCCTATACCTAAATACAGTGGGTTCTGAGTTATGCTGACTTTTTTTAAAATGTGAACATTTCGAAAAAAATTAATAATTTATTGATTTAACAAATTCTAGCAAATTTTTTCTTACATCTGAATAGTTGGACATTCGTTGAATGTATTCTACGATTGAGCACTAAATATCTCTTTACAGGGTGCTCAGAATGTTCAATTTCATTATTAGATCATTCAATGTGCAGTATCAGGCTTATTTCAAATGGAACACCCTGTATTTTAATAATTTATCATATTCAAAAAAATGTCGTCTTTCGAATGGTATGAGGGTGTCCTATACCTAGGTGAAATTTACAATTTTCTTGAATTTAATGTTAAATCGATTTTAAAACATCTGCAATTCTCTCTTAAATTTCAAACTAATGATCATGGCATAATTGTTGTAAGAAACAGATTACGTTTTAAGCCTCCAGAAAATATAGGGTTTTGCTATCCTATACAGAGTGGTTAAAAATATATAGCCACTCTCATATAAAAATTACTATCCACTTAGACATTTTATGATATAACAAAAAACAAAAAGTTTATTACTTTTAGTTCTTAGTTCCGTTTTTATTAATGTATTAGTGTATTAGTTTTTATTAATGTATCAGTGTTCTAAATAATAATAATAATTAAAACAATCTTCAACATAACACACATATTGTGTGAAACTTTTTTGTTTTTTGTTATTTCATAAAATGTCTCTAAGTGGATAGTGATTTTTCTGTGAGAGTGGCTATATCTTTTTAACCACTCGGTATAGGATTGCAAAACCATATATTTTCTGGAGGCTTAATGTTTTTTACAACATCTATGCCAAGATCAGTAGTTTAAAATTTAGAGAGAATAGCAGATGTTTTAAAATCGATTTAGCATTAAATTTGAGAAAATTGTAAATTGCACGAAAAGTATAATACCTAGGTATAGGACACCATCACACCATTCGAGAGAGGACATTTTTTTGATTATGATGAATTATTAAAATACAGGGTGTTCCATTTGAAATAAGCCTGATAGTGCACATTGAATGATCTAATAATGAAACTGAACATTCTGAGCACCCTGTAAAGAGATATTTAGTGCTTAATCGTGGAATACATTCAACGAATGTCCAGCTTTTTGGATGTAAGAGAAAATTTGCTAGAATTTGTTATATTAACGAGTTGTTTTTTATCGAAATGTTCACATTTTTGAAAAAGTCAGTCAGTTCCTCGATATTTGTCCGGTCCGGACTTTTGCCGAACTCTGTATAATTATATATTTTGTTCCCTTCACTAGCAAGTAGAAAACTTTTTTTTTTGTCTTGCCTACTCACTTTTTCATCACAGAATATGGTAACATCTGTAATTATTCTGAACTGCTTTTGCTGAATATTTGAAAAATGGATATATCGGATATTGTCTTTACTTTTTTATTACAAATTGTACTAGAAACACCCTCTTAGTGATTGAGTGTCCGGAGTTAACTTTGACGCTGTAGTTGATAGGATTTTTTTCCATTTTCTTAACTAGTTTTTAAATACTTTCATGCTTAGCGTGGTAGGAAACATCGAAAACATAAAGAACTTTATCAAAGAATCGGTAAGTTTTTACATAATCGCCAAACACGTTCAAGTATTCATAGAAGCAGTAGTTGTATAAATCTGTCTGGTAAATTGCCATAAAGAAGTTTACTAGAGAGTTAATTATAATGATTATTGAAATTTATATTGAAACATTTTTATTTGCCGAAAAAAACTACACCATACTTCAATAAGATACAGTATTTTCAAATTATTTGAAATGTCTTTGAAATACAGTGTGGAACCCACTTATGGAATAAAATTCTTTGTCATTATTTTAGAAAATTATAAAAAATGCCGAGACACGTGAACTTTTGAATTGAGTTGTGCGTTATGTTAATATAAATGTAAATGTACGTAATTCACGCAAGTATGCCATTGTCGGTGTTTTTTTTTTTTAATGGAACACCCTGTATATTTGCATATGTTTGAATTCCTCTTAATGAACCGATTCCAACAAACTAAATAATGTATGGTCAATTATGAATTATACAGGGTGAAATTTTAAAATTAATAATTTATTACACTTGAAATATTGGTACTTTTTCAAATTAGCTAAATATGGATTTATCAAAAATCTAAACTAATTATTAGACGTATTTGTATATTAAACAAAACCTTCTACGCCCATGAATTTTATCATAAATACCTAAATATTGCCTGAAAACGCCAATAATTTTAGACAAAATCGGTAAATAATGTGGATTGTTTACTATTCTGTCAGTTGTTGATGTGTTGACAGTTTATACTGAAAAAGTAAAATCTCTGTCAAACACTCTTTCCATGTCGACATAACAATGAAATATTTAACTGAGACTCACCGAATTGAGATTTTAATGATGATCGGGTACGGGGATAACTGCAGAAGTCAAGTTGAAGTGGCAAACTCATTTAATCACAGGTATCCCGAATTGCCTAATATTTCACAAAGTACTGTGTCCAAAATTCATGCACAATTCAGAGAACTTGAACATGTCAAACCATTGAAAAGAAAACCACACTTCATTGAAGATGATGTGAAAGTAGATATTTTGTTAAGTGTTGAAGATAATCCAACTTCAAGTACACGTCAAATTGCCCGTGAAAATAATGTTAGTCATACAACTGTTCTAAGATGTCTTGATAAAGAAAAACTTCATCCCTACAAATTAACTTTTGTGCAGGAGTTAACAGAAGACGATCCAGATCGTAGAATGGATTTCTGCGAAAGATTTATGAAAAAGCTGAACAGAAATGATATAGCTCTTGGTACCATTCTTTTTTCTGACGAATCAACATTCACATTGAATGGAGAGGTAAACCGACAGAACTATGGATATTGGTCAGCAGAGAATCCTAATTGGATGCGTGAGACACATACTCAGTACCCTCAAAAGGTGAACGTTTGGGCCGGTATCATAGGCGACCATATTATTGGTCCTATATTTATAGATGGAATTTTGACAGCTGAAAAATATTTAAATATGCTTAGAAATGAAGTTATTCCTACGTTGGCAAACTTATATCCCAACGCAATAGATCCTAGCTTACCGAATGAAAATGTTTGGTTCCAGCAAGACGGGGCAACACCCCATTATGCTTTAATGGTAAGATCTTATTTAGATGAAATCTTCCCCAATAAATGGATTGGACGAAGTGGTACTATTGAGTGGCCAGCTAGATCGCCAGACCTTACGCCGTTAGATTTTTTTTCTGTGGGGTTATCTCAAGAACAAAGTATATGCAACACAACCAACTAGCATTGTAGACCTCAAAGACAGGATAACTACAGAAATACGGAATATTTCACCTCAAACTTTAAACAAAGTTAAGGAGGAGTTCTATAGGAGACTGTGCTATTGCCAACAACTAGGTGGAGAACATTTTGAGCGTTTATTTTAATGTATTAAAATCAAATACATCAGGTATTTTATGTATGTGTTTAATAACTGTAAAAATAAAAATTTCACCCTGTATAATTCTAAATTGACCATTTATTATTTAGTTTGTTAGAATCGGTTCATTAAGAGGATTTCAAAAATATGCAAATATACAGGGTGGTTCATTAAAAAAAACAACACCGACTATGGCATACTTGCGTGAATCACATTGTACATTTACATTTATGTTTACATAACCTAAAACAAATTTGCTGTTGACTGTTCAATGATGCTCCCTCCCTCGATAACTTCTTCATGGCTGTATTGTCGGTAATATAATATGCTTGATTTTCTTATGCATGCGGCTCTCCGGGTCCCCCTTTGCCTGATAATATCGCTGAGGTGAGAAAATTATATTGTACTGTCTTTTTGAATTTTTATTTATTTATATAATAGACTGTTTCATACAGACCGAATCACAAGAAATTTGTCAATTTTTGAATAAATTCAAAAAAAGATAATAATTTTATAACATTTAATATTTAATTTCATGCTTTTTGATACGAAAAGAGTCTAATAGATCGACATAATACCACATTATTAGTTATAAATTTGTTTATAAATACAGGGTAATTCATAAGTAATGGGCCAAATTGTAAATCTACGTTCAGAAGGCCAAAATAATAATATTTTCATTAACAATAATGGGTCTTAGTCTGCTCCTTACTGAGGTACAGGATGTTAAAGCGAAAAAAATAAAATAGATTTTTGTTATTAGATCAGCTACTTTTCTGCATAATGACTTGAAAATGAATTAGATGAAATCAGCTACAAATTTTTTATCGCTCATTATTTTACAACTTACTTATTTAATTTGGATAGCCCATCATTTCTGTAGAAAAAAGCTATACTTCTTTGATCTTCAAAATATTAACGATTTTCGAGATATTTGAATTATACTAATTCACTTCACTACATTTCTCGGTGGTCGCCGTATCATTAAAAAATCAAGACACAAGCATTATTAACTGGCGTACAATAAATGTGTTTTATTACGTAATTTTTGTATGGTTTCATTTTAATATTATTACCAATTGTCAATTACGGTTAGGTAAATGTCAACATTCCATGGCATGCTTGTGTCTTAACAGATTAATGCTACTACTACTACTACTAAATGTGCAGGCGAGCCTTGTCCTGGACAACTCAAGCCAAGGTTCCGACACTGAGGCCACTGGCGGGCCCATTGTGCCAATCCTGCTACCTAGTCATCCATGAAGCCGAGCCCTTCAATAAAGGCCACAACCTTTTTCAGTGGATGCCTGCTTGTGTCTCCAGGAGCCATGACAGTGACTCCGAAGATTCGCCTGCGTAATACAGCCCAGTGTGGACACTCTAAGAGAACATGAACTGACGTTTCATCAGTCATGCCGCAACCCCTACATAGGGAACTTTCCTCTACTCCTAGATTGTAGAGGTGCTTCCTCATACAGCAATGCCCTGTTAGGAGTCCTGCTATATTCCTTAGCCTACTCCTTGGTAGTTCAGTGGCTGCCCTGGCGTGTCCATCAGTCCATCCCTTCAGTAAAAGTTTGGATTGTCTAGGACCCTGCAGAGCATTCCAATGAGCGAGGTGCTGATTCCTCAGCCACTTCTTCGTCTCCTTGCGTATTCTTTGTTTTGTTAGGCCCAGGGTCGGGCCCGGGCCGCAGAAAGGAGCTGCCGCCGGAGCTGCCGCAGCCAGTGCATCCGCCATCTCGTTGCCTTCAAAACCAGAGTGGGCTGGAATCCATTCTAGCCGCACCACGTTCCGCCTTGCAAGATTAGCAAGTAGTTCTCGACATTCGTTAGCAAGTCCTGAGTTGCTGGTATACATACCCACTCAGGGCTTTAATTGCTGCCTGACTGTCGGAGTATATGGTTATGCGTCGATTCACATAACCTCTGTCTAGGTTTATCTGCGCACATTCCAAGATAGCATATATCTCGGCCTGATATGCAGATACACCCTCACCCAATGGTACACAAACCTGTGTTCTTGGGTTCCTGGAGTAAATCCCAGCCCCTGCTCTATCACCGGAGCATGAGCCATCTGTGTACCAGACGGTCCCATTAGGCTGTGTATTCCTCTCTTTTTCCCAGGACTCTCTATCCCGTATCATGGCCCTGTATGGGGTAGCGAAGTAGTACTTACGCAGGCATTCATCAGCCGCTCGAGCCAGAACTGGAATATCTTCCAGGAGCCGGAGCTTCTTGACGTGCCTGCACTCTTCCCCTCTTCGCACGTATCCCAGCAGTTTCAAGCGCAGGAAAGCCCTCCCCGCCTCAGCCTCGATCACATGGTGAAGAGGCCGAAGACCAAGGATCACCTCCATCGCAACAGTTGGTGTAGTTCTCATGCAGCCAGTTGCCCCCAAACTGACCACGCTTTGAAGGCGTGCCAGTTGCGATCTAGCCGTGACCAAGGTTACTCTCGGCCACCAGACCAGAGCCGCATATGCGAGCATAGGCAGCATAATCACTCTATAGAACCATATGATCGTTTTGGGGGTCAGTCCCCACCTCGGACCAATGGTTCTCCTACAGGCCCAATACGTGTTTGTCACCTTGCTTAGGCGACTATCAAGATGAGCCTTCCATGTCAGTGATTTATCAAGGATCACTCCTAGATACTTCACCTGTTCAACCACCGGCAGTGGTACTCCATCAAGATTTAGACCCTCAGGTCTTATACCTCTCTTTTTGGTGAAAGCAACTATCTCAGCCTTGACAGGATTTACTGCAAGTCCGTGTTCGTTACACCACCCATGTACCCTATTCAGAGCCCTTTGCATGAGGTCCCTGAGAACGGTAATGTGCCTTCCAACAACAAGGACAACGATATCATCGGCATACCCAATCGTTAGAAAGCCCTCACCGTTTAAAAGGGTTATTAGCTCGTCAATGACTAGGTTCCACAATGTGGGCGAAAGAACACCCCCTTGCGGACATCCCCTAGCGACGATTACTTTTGCCACATGGTCTTTCCATGTGGCCTCTACTGTACGGTTGCACAACATGGCCCCAAGCCAGTGAGTGATCATTGGCTCTATTCCATGATTTGCCGCAGCCCTACACATGGATCCTACAGGGGTGCTGTCAAACGCCCCTTGTATATCCAAGAAAGCTCCCAGGGCGATCATGCCATTTTTCAGCGCCTTCTCCACCTGAGTTACCAGTTGGTGTAAGGCACTTTCAGTTGACTTGCCACACCTAAAAGCATGTTGGTTGTTGTGCAAAGGATACCTAAGCCCAACCGTTTCCTTTATGTATCGATCAGCCACCCTCTCCAGTGTTTTCAGCACAAAGGATGTTAGGCTAATGGGTCTAAAGGATTTAGCCACCGTATATGTGGTACGACCCGGCTTGGGTATGAAGACGACTTTCACCTGCCTCCACTGTTCAGGGACATACCTGCGTGCCAAACAGGCCCGAAAGATATGCACCAGAATTGTGCCAACGGCCTCCCAGCCTTGTTGAAGCAAAGCCGGGAAGATTTGGTCTTTCCCCGGAGACTTGTATGGTCTGAATGACCGTATCGCCCAAGTACTCCGCTCGTATGTGACTATTTCTTTTGCTAGAAGATAGTCCTTTTTACCTGGTCGCTGTATACCTACATGTCCCATGTCAGGACACTCCCGCTCGATTCCCTCATAACCGGGGAAGTGTGTCTCCAGTAGATGCTGCAAGGTATCCACCGGGGTTTCGGTGAAAACACCCGGTGCGGCTTGCATGCAGCCTAGAGCGCAGTCCGGTGATTTCGTTAAGATACGGCGCAGCCTTGACATTTGAGGTACCGAGACGATATCCTCACAGAAGGCCCGCCAGGCATCTCTTCGAGCCAACCTGACCGCACTCTTGTACTCATTTCGTTTCTGGCGGTATTGCTCCCAATCCAGATCCGACTTTGTCTTCCTAGCCCTATTAAATAGGCGCCGGGTATGTTGCCGTAGCGAATCCAAAGACAGATTAATGCTACGTCGACCACCGTGAAATGTAGTGTAGTGAATTAGTAAAATTCAAATATCTTGAAAATCGTTAATATTTTCAAGATCAAAGAAGTATAGCTTTTTTCTACAGAAATGATGGGGCTATCCAAATTAAATAAGTAAGTTGTAAAATAATGAGCGATAAAAAATTTGTAGCTGATTTCATCTAATTGATATGGCGCATGTGGCGACATCTACGAGTTAACTCAAATCCTCTCACACATTCTTGTTTACCCTTACAAAAACTAGTTCATACCCAATTTTCAAGTCATTATGCAAAAAAGTAGCTGATCTATTAACAAAAATATATTTTATTTTTTTCGCTTTAACATCCTGTACCTCAGTAAGGAGCAGACTAAGAACCATTATTGTTAATGAAAATATTATTATTTTGGCCTTCTGAACGTAGATTTACAATTTGGCCCATTACTTATGAATCACCCTGAATAAAATTTTAAACGTTACAAGCTTTGATGCACACTTCTGTCATTTTGTTTATGTAAGTAGCAGAAATCTTCAATCTCTCTTTACCATTATAACCTTTTCCAATAGCACTTGTGTTGATCTGCATCAACCCATCATTAGGTACATATTTGGGTTTTACAATTTTTTAAAATTTACACTCTTTCTCAGTCAAACTACAGATTTAATTAGTCTTACTCTTCAATATTAGCAAATTACTCATATAAAATATAAATATTATATTCTAATCAAAAACCAAAAATCTCAATAAAAAACATATATAATCAGGTGGCATTGAAACAGTTTTACGAAGGATGGAAACTGTTATTTAGGAGGTCTATTTACACGAGTATTAAAAGGGCAATTAACATTCTCGAACATTAACGCATTCGCTCTGCTCGTGCATTAAATTAACTCGATTGTCAATGGCCCTCATTAATACACTTGTTGGTTAAATAACTATTAATGAAACAGTCTATTAACTCTTGAGTATAAACCCTGCTTTTGTAAACTATTATGTATGTCTATATGTTTAGAAAAATATACGAGCTTTATTTTCTGCTAGACTATAATACAGTGTGGAAACCACTTATGGAATGAAATTCTTCACGTCATTATTTTAGAAAATTATAAAAAATGCCGAGACACGTCAACTTTTGAATTGAGTTGTGCGTTATGTAAACATAAATTTAAATATTTTATTTTAATACATTAAAATAAATGCTCAAAATGTTCTCCACCTAGTTGTTGGCAATAGCACAGTCTCCTATAGAACTCCTCCTTAACTTTGTTTAAAGTTTGAGGTCTACACTGCTAGTTGGTTGTGTTGCATATACTTTGTTCTTGAGATAACCCCACAGAAAAAAATCTAACGGCGTAAGGTCTGGCGATCTAGCTGGCCTCTCAATAGTACCTCTTCGTCCAATCCATTTATTGGGGAAGATTTCATCTAAATAAGTTCTTACCATTAAAGCATAATGGGGTGTTGCACCGGCTTGTTGGAACCAAATATTTTCATTCGGTAAGCTAGGATCTATTGCGTTGGGATATAAGTTTGCCAACGCAGGAATAACTTCATTTCTAAGCATATTTAAATATTTGTCAGCTGTCAAATTTCCATCTATAAATATAGGACTAATAATATGGTCGCCTATGATACCGGCCCAAACGTTCACCTTTTGAGGGTACTGAGTATGGGTCTCACTCATCCAATTAGGATTCTCTGCTGACCAATATCTACAGTTCTGTCGGTTTACCTCTCCATTCAATGTGAATGTTGATTCGTCAGAAAAAAGAATGGTACCAAGAGCTATCTCATTTCTGTTCAGCTTATTCGTCAATCTTTCGCAGAAATCCATTCTACGATCTGGATCGTCTTCTGTTAACTGATGCACAAAAGTTAATTTGTAGGGATGAAGTTTTTCTTTATGAAGACATCTTAGAACAGTTAGTTGTATGACTAACATTATTTTCACGGGCAATTTGACGTGTACTTTGAGTTGGATTATCTTCAACACTTAACAAAATATCCACTTTCACATCATCTTCAACGAAGTGTGGTTTTCTTTTCAATGGTTTGACATGTCCAAGTTCTCTGAATTGTGCATGAATTTTAGACACAGTACTTTGTGAAATATTAGGCAATTCGGGATACCTGTGATTAAATAAGTTTGCCACTTCAACTTGACTTCTGAAGTTATCCCCGTACCCGATCATCATTAAAATCTCAATTCGGTGAGTCTCAGTTAAATATTTCACTGTTATGTCGACAAGGAAAGAGTGTTTGCCAAAGATTTTAATTTTTCAGTATAAGCTGTCAACACATCAACAACTGACAGAATAGAAAACAAACCACATTATTTACCGATTTAAAACAATCCACATTATTTACCGATTTTGTCTAATTATTGGCGTTTTTAGGCAATATTTAAGTATTTATGATAAAATTCATGGGCGTAGCAGGTTTTGTTTAATATACAAATACGTCTAATAATTAGTTAGTTTAGATTTTTGATAAATCCATATTTAGCTAATTTAAAAAAGTACCAATATTTCAAGTGTAATAAATTATTAATTTCAAAATTTCACCCTGTATAATTCATAATTGACCATATATTATTTAGTTTGTTGGAATCGGTTCATTAAGAGGATTTCAAAAATATGCAAATATACATGGTGTTTCATTAAAAAAAACAACACCGACTATGGCATACTTGCGTGAATCACCCTGTACATTTACATTTATGTTTACATAACGCACAACTCAATTCAAAAGTTGACGTGTCTCGCCATTTTTTATAATTTTCTAATATAATGACATAAAGAATTTTATTCCATAAGTGGTTTCCACACTGTATATACAAACTAAACTATAATTCAATCAAATTTGATCAATGTATTCTAGGTGATTCATCGGGAAACGGATATAGGTTAACTTTTTATACTAAATTATACTATTTGTAACCGAGATATAAAAAAAATGTTTTATCAACTTTTCTCCCATTTTTTCACACCGTCCTACTCAGTTGACATTGGCTATGCATTTAGTTCTGTGTCACCTTTAAGGTGAGCAGTTCCACTATTATGGTTCAGTCATGTTTACCATACGTTTGTGTTTGGAAGTATGTCCCAGTAATTTTTATGTTGCTCCTTAGCTCTATACAGATCCACCTACTTGAACCTACGTTTTATTTTTACCTATAATTTGACTTCGTTCAGTATGACCTCTTTTTTCAAGTTCGTTAGCTTTTCCTTAGCCTTCTAGCCTCACTTTTGTGACTATATCCCTTTTGTACACTCTAAATTGTTTGCAAAATTAAAATTTAGCGATAGAAATTGAAAAAAATAATTATTTATTTTACATGAAACTTAATGATGTTGATATCGTATCAGCTGGATTATAAAATAAAGGCATTGGTATCAAAGAGTATATTTTTATTTTCATATTCAAAATGTTTGATGTTCTAAAATTTTTCTACCAATGGGAAATATTACCGTACATAATGATTAATATTTTAATATTTTTTTTAATATATTTGGTCGGAAAAAATGTGTACAGCATATATATTATATTGGTGAGTGTAAAAATACAAAGAAGGTATACATTTTCTATAATAAACTGTGTTTAAAAGCTTCTTTTTATGTGTTGTCAGAAGTTTACTGAGCAAAACCCAAATCTTTTCGGAATAATATATTATGCCATTTTTTTAATAGATGAGGCTTTTACTTGATGTAGATCCATAGTAAATTATGAAATCAAACAATTTTATTTTGTTAAATCTACATTATATTTAACCTTAAAGTTGTGACGCGTTTCGCTAACACAGTAGCTTTTTCAAACGAATGGAGGTATAATGAGAAATTTTTAATTTATACAGTGCCTTAATACTAAATTATATGGATATTTCAACAATAAAATTATAATCTATTCACAAGGAAATGAAATGAATTTGTCTAAATATGGGATTAACTAAAGTATTTAACAAGTTTACCTGGAAACTCATTCACAACAATCCTACAGGAAACTTTCTAAAAGGTTTAATAAGGGAGAATTTTATTGTTAATATCAAGTTGGTCGTTAAGAAGATTATCTGAATATTTGTTTTTATTTATCTCTAGGGCTTCTAAAAGATTTAATTTGAAGGATTTAGTTTCTATATGCAAAATTTCAAAATTTGAATCGAAAGAATGGAGGTATAATGAGAAATTTTCAATTTATACAGTGCCTTAATACTAAATTATACGGATATTTAACAATAAAATTCTAATCTATTTACAAGGAAATGAAATAAATGATTTGAATAGTTGGAATCTGATTTTTGGTTGTCATAACTACGTTTGTGTTCTGAAATTCTAGTTTTAAAATTCCTAAAAGTTCTACCTATATAAATTTTATCACAGTCGTCATTACCACTTTTTAATTTATAAACTCCCGATCTATTTAGTTTTGAATATTCAAGTCTAAATTTTCTAAAAATGATTTTATTTTTAAGGATGGTATTCCAAAGTAAGTTAAGCTTTTAAATTGGTTATTTTTGTTTTTATCAGAAGGAAATACTTGTTCTAGAGTATGTTTTCGTATCTTTTTATTCATGATGTTGTCAATTAAATTTGGATCGTAATTATTATTAACCGCTATTTGTTTTATTATATTTAGTTCTTTATTGTAATTGTAAATATCCAATGGAACTGTTAAAAGTCTATGTAGCTGCTAATTTATGACTGATTGGGTGGACTGATCTATTATGAATTGTAATGTCTGTATGTGATGGTTTGTGAAATATAGAAAAGTCATGTCTATTATTTATATTTGAAATTGTAAGATCTAGAAAGTTTATGGACTTATTTTGTTCAATTTTTACTGTAAATTTGATATTTTTATGTATTGAGTTAATGAAGTTATCTAATTGTCTCGTAGTACCAGTGAAGCAAGCTAAAATGTCATTATAATTTCTCATTATACCTCCATTCGTTTGAAAAAACTACTGTGTTAGCGAAACGCGTCACAACTTTAAGTTTAAATATAATGTAGATTTAACAAAATAAAATTGTTTGATTTCATAACGCCATTTTTTCTTCAAGCAACTAATTTCGACTTTTGATCATATGATTTACATTTTCCTATTTTATTTATCAACTTTGGAATGTAAAATTTTATTTATTGACATTTGACAATTGTTTTTGAGTTGCCTAAATGATAAAATTACCTTTTTAAATATTTTTAGGACAACCGAACATCTCAAGTGCCTCTGGACATCGAAGATGATTCTACATCTGTAAAAAGTAACGAAGTTGATAGTAAAGGTATTGCAACATTTATTAATTGTAATTTTAGTGATTTTTTCTCTTAAATTTCAAAAAAAATTATCAGCTGTCATCAGTACAGCTAGCTCTGTCTAGCCCATTAGCTTTATATGCCTATTATTCTTGTAGTGCCCATTTAGCTAGCATGCATGTCCTCCAATGAACTGTTTTGTATGTCTCTGTCCTGGCTTGGGACCCTGCACACTAGAATTCTACCGATCGTGTTCTAAAGTATTGTTACGAACTAAGTCATTCAGAAGCCGGTCATGTCGCAAACTATGAATGCGACCTTTCTAGAAAGGTTCTTTCGCAAGTAATATCGAGACTGTTCTGGAAACGTACCAGGCCATACAATGGTTTATCGCGAATGCTCTCGATTTATAAAGTATACGCAGAGGTGGTGAATTCAAGAAAGTTCTAGAGATACGATGGACTATATATACGCGGGTTTTCGAGTGAGTGGAGAAGTTGTTCAGTATACAGTGAATCGGTAAACAGTTTCAGTATACAGTGAGTGAACAGAAAGTGAATATAAATAGTGTTGAAGATAAATTAGGACAATTATTATACCGAGTGTAGATAAATTAATAGACATTAAGTAGTGTGTATATAAATTAAGTTTATTATAGTGTGTAAGTGTTTCTTTAATAAATCAATAGTAATTAGCCATAGTGAGTGTATAATTTTATCCCACGTTAAAAACTGTTTAAATAAATAAGAAAAACAGTATTATCACTAATATTATTCCAGTCGAAAGTCTGACTCTGTATACCATCTGCATACTGTAGACAAATATTCTTTTATTTGGAACTTATTACTATTAAATATATGGAAGTTTTTATTTAGAAATCATAGACAAAAGACGTGTAAATATAGTCAGTAGTAGAATTCTAGAGTATGCAGAGTTCCAGTACTGGTTAGATTTCTGAGCCACCCACTTGTGACCAGAAGGGTTCTGGTCTAATGAATAGCATTGTTGTATCTTGTCTGGCTGCTTCTTCTGACTTTTCGTTGCCACTATATCCACGCTTCCCTAATCCTGAAACTGTCTTCGAGTGTGTTTAGGGTACATGCACAATTCTATACTAGCCTAGAATTGACCATCATGGAATCGAGTGCTTTTAGTGCATCTTGGCTATCTGTGAAGATGGCAATTGAACGGTATATTATTTTCTGCAGTTTAATTTTAGACTTATTAGAAAATCTATCCGTTGTCTTGAAAATTATGGCTCCTACATACATCTTCTGCCTTAGAGAATGTTTAAAAATATATAGCAAGTTATTTCTTTCGATTTTGAGATATAGTAGTTAGGGAGGCGAATAGGGGATTTTTCGGGAATACTCGAACGTGGCAGTTTAAGATATGAGAGATATCTTAGACCTAATAGAACAACTTTGGAAAGTATTAGCTCAATATCACTGAAAAATTCTCCAGTGATATACAAATGGGATTTGGATTAGACAAGTGCAAAACCTTAAATATCGAGAAGGGTAAAATCGTTAACGGAGATGTGTTACTACCCAATGGGAATATTATAACTGCCATGCAAAATGGCGAGACCTACAAATATCTAGGATTTCAGCAAGCTAAGCTATTAGACCAAAAGCAAGCAAAAATCAAAATTAGGAGCCAGAGTTCACTCAAAGGGTAACTACTTTATTGAAATCCCAGTTGAACGTAGGAAATCTAGCAAAAGCAATTAACACCTACGCCATACCGATCCTGACATACTCATTTGGAATTCTGAAGTGGACAAAGACAGAGCTGGAGGATATTCAAAGAACAACCCGTACCATGATGACCAAGACCAAGACCAGGACAACACTACCAAGAAGAGAGGGAGGGAGAGGTTTAGTGGACATAGTTAATTTACATAACAAACAAATATCTAGACTCCAAGAATTCTTCATTGCCAAGACTGAAACATCTGAATTGCATGAGATGGTCGCAAAAGCAGATAAACACTATTCCCCCATTAAATCTTGTAAGCCCTGATATGTGACTTGAAATCGTTACAGATTCTGACAAACAGGTGGAGTGGGCCCAGAAAGCGCTTCATGGTCGACATCATCACGACCTCAATCAACCTCATATCGACAAGGAAGCATCAAATAAGTGGCTATCTGATGGAACATTATTTCCAGAAACAGAAGGATTTATGATGGCAATTCAAGACCAAGTAATTAATACCAACAATTACAAGAAATTTGTCATGAAAGATCCAAACATCACTACGGACAAGTGCAGAAGGTGCCAACAAACAACAGAGACGATACAACACATAAAGTCGGGATGTTCAGCCTTGGCTAACATTGATTACCTACGCAGGCACAATCAACTTTGCAACATCATCCATCAGAAGTTGGCCAACAAATTTGGATTAGTTAAGGGGCATCTACCAAATTCGACCTTGCACAATTATGCTTTGTATATTTTTTTGTTTCCCTACGTCCTCACGTTTAAGTTCACATAACGAAAATTTTATTAGAAATATGAAAGGTCCGCAACATGTAGGTAGCCAAGCGGTTCAAGCGGATTTTGGTTCACGTACTACTCTATAAGCTTCGTCAGTACTGAACTGGGAGACCGCCGAGCGTTGTATCAACAATGGAACGGCACGCGACTACCGAAGCAGAGAGACAATGTCAGTCATAGAAGGATAGAAAAGCGAGAGATGGATTTTTATCCGATATTTTAGTGGTAGCAACCGAATTTCAATAAGGAATTGTGGGTTCATAAGTAATTTGAGGATTCTGAGATTTTTATATAGTATTCATAAAGCTTCAAATTAGACTTCTTATCAATTAGTTTTTCCATTTAATCCATATTTAATTCTTTACAAGGGCTCAAACTTTGCTTAATATGTGTAATTACCTCATGATTCGTATTTTTTTCAACAAAATTTGGTTAGCATTTCAAAGTGTTTATTCGATGAGAACTCTAAGTTCAACATTAATCTACATGATATATTTTTTTCTTGATTTTCAATACATCTATTACCTCAAAATTCTTTGCCAAAAATACTTCGATATTTTGTCAAATCGCTGCCGATAGATTCCCCTTAACACCTACACCCCATATTACAAGTACCATCCGAATTCGGTGCTGGAGAATGCTGATTTTAGACTATACTACGATAGGTCAATTATCACCGATAGACGGGTGACGAATAACCGGCCTGATATTGTAGTTGTGGATAAAAAAGCTAACTCGGTTTATCTGGTGGATGTTGCTGTACCCAATAATAACAATATTCTGGACAAATACAACGAAAAAATTGCAAAATACACCGATCTTGCAATTGAGGTAAGACAGATGTGGCATGCACAAAAATAGAGGTGGTACCGATCATCGTTTCATCTACGGGACTGATTCCCAAAACTCTACAAGACAGCCTTACCAAACTAGGTCTTCACAAAAATACATACATCGATCTGCAGAAGGCTGCCATTCGAAATACCTGTCACACTATCCGTAAATTTCTAAATATGTGACTTCCGAGCCTAATCCCATTTGCGTTTACACACGCTCGGGATAGGTGAACATTACCAGCAAGTGCTGAGCAAGTGCATACTTGGAATGATAATAATAATAATAATAAACGCACGGTCGTAGAAAAAAGTATTTTATAACATGTACAGTTTCATTCATTTATATTATTCAATAGCCTGTTGATCCTCAAATTATTTTTTGGACGTACCGTAAGCAAAACGAAGTGAAGAATTGAAGCAAAAAATAGGAATGTGCCATAAATATGTAATACAAACCTTTTTCGGTCAGATTAAGAGAACTCACCATTTTTGTCAGATTAAGTAAATATGCTTTCAGGATACCGAGATAAACCTCCCCTATGAAAATCTGACGCGGTCGAGTATTTCAAAAGAACTTTTTTTTGCATTTTCAAAAATTTGTCGTAACTTGTCGTCACGCCGAAATCGTCAGTTTTTTTAAAGGGAGCTTCCTTGGGGCCTACTCAACACCCCTTCCGAAAATATGACGCGCTCGAGTAAATTTTCTTTTTTCGGATTTTTGACTACTTTATATGCCTACCCCCACCACGGCAAACCGGCAGATTAGCGACCTCGCCTCCCTAACTATAGTAAATAACTTGAAAACCCCCTTTGTTTTAGCCCTTGAACCCATCCCCGCATCTCCGCCACCTAATCAAACTCAAATAACAAATGAAAAAGAAAAGGAATCTAAAAAACCCACTATTGCCGAAGAAGATAAATCTACACCGATCACATCAACAATAGCAACATCACATATTACGGAAAAGAAACAAGTGAGTATTTTTAATTTTAACTTTATTTTAAAGTATACAGTGCTATTCAAAAGTCCCCTCCCACCCTCATATATTTTGAAGGGCTACACTTACATTAATAAAATTTGGAGGGTGAAAATAAAGTGTTGTAAACTTCTCCACGAATGGTAATAGGTGACGTAATAGTGATAGATGACGTCACAGTGCCACTCTGGCCAATAATTTTAAATAGGATCTTAAGGTAAGTGATATCTCGTTTGAAAGGCATTGACATTGGCTACTTAGCCATATTAATTTTGTTTGGGTTTAAACTAATTTTGACGGATAAATTGAATAAATACCAAAATTATTGAAATTATTTTTTTAAATTCAATTAATCAAATATCAACAATGGATGCTTATAGCAAGTGTCTGTCTACTTCCTGACAGTAATACATCCTATTAGTAAACTCTTGTTGTACTCATTCGAATGTGTCAGCTGAAATTGCATTGTATTCTTCAATAATTCTTTCTTTCAAAACGCCAATGCTATCTGGTGCCGTAGTATAAACCTTGGATTTCAAGTACCCCCATAGGAAAAAAATCTAATGGTGTCAGATCTGGTGACCGAGGTGGCTATTCTATAGGACCTCGCCGGCCGATCTATCTACCTCTTTATTCTTCATCCAGGTAACATCTTATTGCACCATAATAATGTGCAGGAGCTCCATCTTGTTGAAATGTTATTTCTAGATAGCCGAATTCATCTGGATTATCTTCTAGAATTTCAAGAATTAACGGCTCAATTGCATTTTTTAACATCTCCAGATACACTTCACCGCTTAAGTTTGAATTAAGGAAAACAGGACCAACTATATGGTTTCCCAAAATACTTGCCCAATCATTGACTTTTTCTGGAAATTGGGTATGCTGTTCACGAAAGGTGTGAGGATTTGTGTCACTCCAATACCTTACATTTCGTGTATTCACATTTCCATTGAGGCAAAAAGTACTTTCGTCACTAAAACAAATTGTTTTTGTGTAATGTGGGTTTTGACTAATTTTATTTGTCATACATTCACAGAATTCGAGTCTTCTGTCGGGGTCGTCATCCGAAAGGTGGTGCACCATTTTTAACTTGTATGGATGAAATTTATTTTTAGCCAACACTCTCTGTACTGTACTTTTACTTACTTCACATATAGGCGCAACTTTAGTTAAAGAGGAAGTAGGGTTTACTACCATTGCAGCAACTATATCAATTTTTTTATCATTACTAAAATGTTGGTCGACCAGATCGTTTGGCATCTTGAACACTACCTGTTGCTTCAAACTTGTGAAGAAGCTCCCTCAAATAAGTTCTCGAGATAGGGCGATCTGGGTATCACTCATTATAAACGTTCCGCTTCATGGAGATTCTTTCTAGATTCACCAATTATTAAGATAACTGCTACTTTGTCGGCTTGAGTACGTACCATTTTGCCTATGTAAACTCTTAAACGTCTCGTTAAACAATAATAAAATTGAATATTTAAGCTATTTAGAAAAACTTTGCAAAGCAACAAATACTATTAAATTAAAAACGTCAATTTTTTTGACAACTAACCAGAGGGGGAAAATCTTCAATATTCAAATGTGAAATAATAATTTTGGTGGCACTGTGACGTCATCTATTACTATTACGTCACCTGTTACCATTCGTAGAGAAGTTTACAACACTTTATTTTCAAAAATTGAATAGATGAGGGTTTTACTTGATGTAGATCCATAGTAAATTATGAAATCAAACAATTTGATTTTGTTAAATCTACATTATATTTAAACTTAAAGTGACGCGTTATATATATATATATAGATATAATTTCCAAATATTGTTCATTCAAACCTCAATTTTCAATTAAAAACTCAACAGAACTAATTAATAATATTCAAGATATAAAACTAACTCACTTGTCTAAATTCATATCTTTCGATGTAACAAATCTATTCCCTAGTATACCTCCTGATGAAACTATCACTCTTGTTGATAACTTGCTCACTTACAATAATACTAATCCCATAATTCAGTCTGATATTATAAATTTATTAAGAGTTTGTTTAAATCAAAATTATTTTCATTTCAACGGAAAGGTTTATAGTAGTAAAGAGGGTTTGATTACGGGCAACCCTCTGAGTCCCCTATTATCAGAAATTTCCATGGATAATATAGAAAAGATAATTCATAAACACCCACTTAGTAAAAATTTGCTTACTGGCACCGATATGTAGATGACATTTTAGCTTGCTTCACTGGTACTACGAGACAATTAGATAACTTCATTACTCACATTAACTCAATACATAAAAATAACAAATTTACAGTAGAAATTGAACAAAATAAGTCCATAAACTTTCTAGATCTTACAATTTCAAATATAAATAATAGACATGACTTTTCTATATTTCACAAACCATCACATACAGACATTACAATTCATAATAGTTCAGTCCACCCAATCAGTCATAAATTAGCAGCTTTCAATAGTATGATACATAGACTTTTAACAGTTCCATTGAATATTGACAATTACAATAAAGAACTA
>CAJUYH010004303.1:0-20359 GCA_910591685.1 Galerucella tenella
TGAGTATTTAGTACATTTAGTACGCAGAAAGAAGAGTGATTGGTGATTTTTAATTACGTAACATATTGCCATACAAGCAAAAAAATTGGAAGCCAAAAACTACAAATATATGGTAAAATTTTATTATCCCTCTGGTGTACCAGTCATCATCTATAGAGTACGAAGCGAAGCAATTTGCGCAACCTCCAATACAGTCGTGTATGGTTAACGAATATGGAAAGTTTGCATAAAAATTAAATTTTCTCCTCGTGCCATTCGAGCACATTTACTATCGTGAAAAATTTCAGTGGAATCCACTTCAATTGAAATGCAAAGTATTCAAATACATAAAAAAACAAGCGAACTTCTCTTTTTCTCTCCGTCGCCGCAATATGCGGTTGACGAATAATAGAATTGAGGGAAATTAAAGGGGACCATCTTTGAATTAAAACAGTAACAATTCGGTCTGGATGGACCAAATGAAAATTAATGAAGGTTTTTCACTTTATAAATATTCATCATGCAAATTAGTATGTCGCCAGTTAAAATTTAACAGGACCGTACCCAATAAACATTTTGCAACCTTTTCATTTATTAAAGACATAGGAATTAGTATTAACACCATTTTATACATGGTTATACATTTCATATATGGGCGAGTTGTACCAACAGTCGGCTAAGCCTGGTTTATCTAACCATGGGTTAAATTTAACAAAAGTTTAAACCGGTACGTGTTGTACCAGTGGTGTTTTCGTGCAGTTTTGTTAATCAATCATTTTGAAAGGTTGGTATCAGTGAATGTTAGACGAATGAACTACTGTGGAGTAAATTACCCACTTACGTTTTGCCAATGGAAAATATGAAAGAAGAATTTTTAATGCGATTCTTACCCCCAGTCTAAGAGTTTACAATATCAGTTCTAGAAGTGTTTTTTATTTTTGCATATTATTTTATTTGACTAAAAATGAATAAGAATAAAAAAATCTTCTCTGTTTTGTTTTGATTGAAAACATATTGATAATTTGGAACTTTACTATTAATCGAGACTATTATTAACCATTACATTCAAATAAAATTTATTTATTATTAACACATATCTATTTGTAATAGACTCAATGTCTGCCGATACTTCTAATACCAACATATTAACAGTATTTTTAGATAGTCTAAATCTATCCAAAAATTCCTGGTCATTCCATTCTGTGAAATGGTTAGTTCGTCGCTGAAAGTTTTGTGGGCGTCTCGGATATACTTGTAAATTTACAAGTTCATTAAAATCTTCGTCATCACTATAATTCAGTATATCGGGATATTCCATTATACCTATTTGGTAAAAATATCAAATTTACAGAATCCACTGACTGTTGAACAAAGTTTTTAGGTTAGAAAACTAGGGTTATTATTTTAACCACTCATTTTTGGGCGGTTAACAAACCCGTTGGCAAAACTCTGGTTACCCACTGATCCAGTCTGGTACAACACCCATTTAACTTAAACCATTAGTTATGTTTTAAACCTTGTTGGTACAAATCGCCCCATGTCGGTTCTGATTAAACCCGTTGGTTAAGTAACGACGGTTAAATGTGTTAACCAACAGTTGTATTGCACTGTAAATGCCTAGCAGTACTGTAAGCTAACTGAGAAATACATTTGGCAATGCAGCAAAAGTTGGTGAATTTCATTTTCCGATGATTATCTCAATTTTTGTAGATTTGTTTTCGTGTATCTTCAATTATCTATACAGTAAGTGATAGTGAAGAGGCTTAATATTAAAGGCAGCATGCATTAATTTTTTCTCCAATAGTTATTAGCAATTATTGAAAAAAAAAATAGTGAAAATAGAAAAACTAACGATATCACATTTCACGATAACCAAATGCTTGAACCAAAATTGCGACGTCTTCAGTTAGAAAAAGTATCGAATGATAGGAAGAGTTGTTTCAAAAAAGGAGAAATGTAAGACCCATGAAAAATCTGCTTTTGACAGAAAAGAAAAGCTGCGATAGTAGGTGGCAAATTCACAATGTATGATGATCCACAGTTCTAAATTGAAGACTGTGATTGTCATTATTTATGAGTTGAAATGAATTATGCTTTATCATATTAGCAATAACATTTGATAGAAGCTCGGAGTGACAGTGAAGCAATAGACCTTAAGAAAGTAAGTGTAAACTGCACAGTTATCCCTTGGTATTGAGAAAAAGCAGGAAGATAGTTTTCGCAGCGGAGTATTAATATTTCTGCTACCGTCAACGCACTCAACAATAGACTATTATTCTCCTATCCCTAGTGTCACAAGGACACAGACGTCAAAAAGTGATAATTATCAAGTTACCTATGTCTAAAAAATTAAACATCAAACTACTTAACTGTCGCTTTTTCCAATAATCAAGTTAACGCCGGTTAAGCTGGAGATAATCAACAGTTGTTTAGTGATGCAATGAAATTTAAGTTTTAAATGCCCGTTAAGTATATTTTCAACCAGAACTAATGCAAATAGGCATTATTGTTCGCTTCTTTACATTATATGCGAATTTTAACCAGTGTGGAAACCACTTATGGAATACCTACACTTCTTTATGTCATTATTTTAGAAAATTACAAAAAATGCCGAGACACGTCAACTTTTGATTTGAGTTGTGCGTTATGTAAACATAAATGTAAATGTACAGGGTGATTCACGCAAGTATGCCATAGTCGGTGTTTTTTTTTCAATGAAACACCCTGTATATTTGCATACTTTTGAAATTTATGAATTATACAGGGTAAATTTTTATTTTTACAGTTATCAAACACATACATAAAATAACTGATGTATTTGATTTTAATACATTAAAATAGATGCTCAAAATGTCCTTCAACTAGTTGTTGGCAATAGCAGTCTCCTATAGAACTCCACCTTAACTTTGATTAAAGTTTGAGGTGAAATATTCCGTATTTCTGTAGTTATCCTGTCTTTGAGGTCTACAATGCTAGTTGGTTGTGTTGCATATACTTTGTTCTTGAGATAACCCACAGAAAAAATCTAACGGCGTAAGGTCTGGCGATCTAGCTGGCTACTCAATAGTACCTCCTCTTCGTCCAATCCATTATGGGGTGTTGCCTCGTCTTGCTGGAACCAAACATTTTCATTCGATAAGCTAGGATCTATTGCGTTGGGATATAAGTTTGTCAACGCAAGAATAACTTCATTTCTAAGCATATTAAAATATTTTTCAGCTGTCAAATTTCCATCTATAAATATAGGACCAATAATATGGTCGCCTATGATACCAGTCCAAACGTTCACCTTTTGAGGGTACTGCGTATGGGTCTCACGCATCCAATTAGGATTCTCTGCTGACCAATATCAACAGTTCTGTCGGTTTACCTCTCCTTTCAATGTGAATGTTGATTCGTCAGAAAAAAGAATGGTACCAAGAGCTATCTCATTTCTGTTCAGCTTATTCATCAATCTTTCGCAGAAATCCATTCTACGATCTGGATCGTCTTCTGTTAACTCCTGCACAAAAGTTAATTTGTAGGTATGAATTTTTTCTTTATGAAGACATCTTAGAACAGTTGTATGACTAACATTATTTTCACGGGCAATTTGACGTGTACTTGAAGTTGGATTCACTTCGACACTTAACAAAATATCCACTTTCACATATTCTTCAACGAAGTGTGGTTTTCTTTCCAATGGTTTGACATGTCCAAGTTCACTGAATTGTGCATAAATTTTAGACACAGTACTTTGTGAAATATTAGGCAATTCGGGATACCTGTGATTAAATAAGTTTGCCACTTCAACTTGACTTCTTGACTTCCGTACCCGATCATCATTAAAATCTCAATTCGGTGAGTCTCAGTTAAATATTTCATTGTTATGTCGTCAAGGAAAGAGTGTTTGACAAAGATTTTACTTTTTCAGTTTAAACTGTCAACACATCAACAACTGTCAGAATAGAAAACAATCCACATTATTTACCGATTTAAAACAATCCACATTATTTACCGATTTTGTCTAATTATTGGCGTTTTTAGGCAATTTTTTAGGTATTTATGATAAAATTCAAGGGCTTAGCAGGTTTTGTTCAATATATCTACAAATGCGTCTAATAATTAGTTTTTTTAGATTTTTGATAAATCCATATAGAAGTTCTTGGTTATTAAGTTATCAATTCAAAATTTTGAAAATATATGGGGTGCTTTATTTAAAATAACGTTGACACAAAGTTATAAACTTTGTTAACATGTACTTACAAAAGTGGTACTTTTAATACCTGAATTTTTTGTTACAATTTTAGGGAGAATATATTTTTAAATGGTTCCGTGAGACATACTGGAATGGTTTTTAGTATAAAACATCATGTTATTAAGTGAAGAAAATAAAAAAACATCTATATTGGATTATGGTATTTAGTATAAAACATAGTGTTATTAAGTTATTTTTTTTATTCAATTGTAAATCTACAATCTACTCAATAAGTATCCAGTAATAAGTAGATGATGTGGTTTCTTGCTAAATGACTTGAGGCGGGCACCATCCACTGATGGGTCTCCGTTGATCACCCTATGAGGTCTTCTGGCCAGCGTCTTTTCAATCTTCTTTGTTCCATTGGATCAGTATAAAGATTGGATATTAGTGGATTTTGATGGTTTTCATTGCGGTTTTTGTTTCTCATTGCTGATGCCTGAATAACTTCATTGATGGTTGGAATACCGAGATCAGTATGTAATGTGTGGTTGCTTATAAACCATGGAGCATTAGCTATTATACGAAGAGTTTTAGATTGGAACGTTTGCAATATCTTAGTGTTCGATGGCTTACTGCAGCCCCATAGCTCTATGCCATAGGTCCATATTGGTTTTAAGATGATTTTGTATATTAGAATCTTATTTTCTATTTTTAACTGTGAACCTCTGCCGATTAGCCAGTTCATATTCTGAAGTTTTAACTTGAGTTGCGTTTTTTTAGCTTGTATGTGTTTCTTCCATGTCAACTTTTGATCCAAGTGTAGTCCGAGATATTTTAGATATTTAGTTCAGTCCACCCAATCAGTCGTATATTAGCAGCTTTCAATAGTATGATACATAGACTTTTAACAGTTCTATTGAATATTGACAATTACAATAAAGAACTAAATATAATAAAGCAAATAGCTGTTAATAATAATTACGATCCAAATTTAATTGACATCATAAATAAAAAGATACGAAAACATACTCTAGAACTAGAGTATTTCCTTCTGATAAAAACAAAAATAACCAATTTAAAAGCTTAACTTACTTTGGAATACCATCATTAAAAATAAAATCATTTTTAGAAACTTTAGACTTGAATATTTGCTCCAAAACTGACAACAATTTATCCAAATTCATCAAAAACAACAAATCCAAATCTTCAAAACTAAATAAATCAGGAGTTTATAAATTAAAATGTGGTAATGACGACTGTGATAAAATTTATATAGGTAGAACTTTTAGGAATTTTAAAACTAGAATTTCAGAACACAAACGTAGTTATGACAATCAAAAATTAGATTCCAACTATTCAAATCATTTATTAGCAAACCAACACTCTTTCGATTCATATTTTGAAATTTTGCATTCAAATTAAATCTTTCAGAAGCCCTAGAGATAAATAAAAACAAATATTCAGATAATCTTCTTAACGACCAACTTGATATTAACAATTCTCCATTATTAAACCTTTTTACCTAGAAAGATTCCTGTAGGATGGTTGTGAATGAGTTTCCAGGTAAACTTGTTAAATTCTTTAGTTAATTCCATATTCAGACAAATTCTTTTCATTTCCTTGTAAATAGATTATAATTTTATTCTTAAATTTCCGTATAATTTAGTATTAAGGCACTGTATAAATAGAAAGTTTCTCATTATACCTCCACCGTTTGAAAAAGCTATTGTGTTAGCGAAACGCGTCACTTTATGTTTAAATTACAATGTAGATTTTACAAAATAAAATTGTTTGATTTCATAACTTAAATATTCATTTTTCATTTTTTAGTTCGATTTATTGTCAATAGAGTTTTTCTTTAAGTTCTCATTGATAGTATTATAAATTTCCAAAAGAGGGTGCACGGATGTAAAATTCTTCTTGAACAAAGTAATAAAATTCGATCTTATAATTTTGTCTTGCTACAAATATAAATGAAATTTTTCAATTAATCATTTTAGACAGAGTTGTATCATCTTGTGAGTGATGATTTGTGAAATGATATTACACTATTTGCGACTAACTAATAATGACGACTCTTATGAATTATTTCTTAGTCGTTCCATTTCATCTAATGCTTCGTTGTTACATGGGGCTTTACCTGTCAACTTGGAACAATCAAGTTCTTCAATCCGAATACCGTCCAAAGATCTGCACCAGCTAAGTGCGACGTATGCTTGTGCGCGCAAAGGAGAGTTACAAACCCACATACATACAAGTGAAGCTAATAAAAGCGTGTTAAAAACACACTTAGTCCCGTTTCAGATGGACGCGTATGGAACGCGCGCGTACCATACGCGTGAGGTCAGATATCATAAATTAAATGTAGGTTTTCAAATGGACGCGTAGAGCGGATGGCCGTGAGCGCGCTTTAATTCATACGCCCGTGCGCTCCGCGTAGGAACTGGTAGGAACGCGAGGCGCAGCTTGCTCGTCGTTTAGTTGTTGTTTTCAGATGGTACGACGCGTATACCAGCATATGTGGTTGAGAGTGCTTCTCATTGTTGCCGATTCCAACCAATATTTAAGATGTGAACAGAAAATGGCTAATGATAATAGGTTTATCGATACTGAAATACTTATTAGCGAAGTTGAACAGAGACCCAATTTATGGGATAGTTCTAACGAAGAATATAAACATCGGGACTTACGGCAAAAATCCTGGGATGATATAGGAACAATAGTAATTGATCAATCAATAGGATGTACCCATATCCTTATCTTTTTTTGACTTTTTTTTTAAATATAATATGCAGCAATGGCAACAGCGCTAGATGTTTCTCCTTGCATGTTTCTTTTGTTACTACTGTCTGCCAACGACTGTACGCCCCATGTGAAAGTAAAACCACGCGTACACATACGCGTAACCTTTAATACGCACGCGTACCATACGCGTCCATCTGAAACGGGACTTATGCTCGTATTTATAAACAAGCGCGGTATTGAGCATTCGTTTATGACACTTTTTATATGTAAAATGTGTCAAAAACGAATGCTCAAGATCGTGCTCAGCCTTGAGTATTGTTTATAAATACGGGCATTAATTTCATCCACAGTCTTGCGTTAAATGACTATACTACTGGATTGTTACTTTACGATTTAGAGCAAAAAAAAGGAATTTTTCTCGATAGCTTATTTCATCAAATTTGGTGAGATAAGCCAATTATAAAAACAATGAATGAACGTCAAGTTAATTGATAATACTATACTATCTAGTTTATTATTCATTTTAATCGGAAATTTAATGGAATAAGCGAGCGAAAAAGTACAGTAACAATCCTCGGCATTTGTCGACTTTACAATTTTATTTGAATATAGGGATTAGTCATTTGATCAAGTGACAAATCTGATTATAAAGTTGAATTGAACGAGATTTGCAGCAGATTGTGTGAAATGGAAAGACAGTTAAGGTGAGCTAAAAAGTTTTCTCTTCAATGAATATATCGAAATATAAAACACGGATAAAAGTGAGGATTTCCGACGGGTTGACTGGGGATTCTAATTTTTTTGCATGGTGTGATGAAATATTACTAAAATTAACATTTAATTTTATCTATATCTTCATTTAGATACTAAACAGTGGCAAGTAAAAAGAAAAAGAAAAAGTGAAAGGGAGAAAGACAAAAATTCCGAGAGGGAAGTAACTAAGAAATGTATGTAAGAAATTAAGAATATGGAAAAGTCTAGTTCAAAGTCATAAGAAAATTGAGAAAAATATGGAAATACTGACTAAGATGATGAGACAAATGGAGGAGTCCATGAACGCAATAACAACAGAGCTGACGGAGATAAGGAATGACTGAAAGGAATATAAAAAAAGAGACTAATGACTGAAGATTAGAAAATAGAAAAATACTGAACGAAAATATAAATTTGAGGAAAACAATAGCAAATATGCATGAAATGCTGAAAAGAAAATTAAAAAAGAAGAAATAATATTGTATTGCAAGGCTTAAGAATAAAAAATAAAAGAGCTAAAACGAGTTATAGGAAACTTTTTAAAGTGTAAGTTGAAAATTGATGCACAAGTTTGAGGAGACAAAACCAATACTAAGACCAAGACTTGGATAGTTAAGGCGACAATGTTCCGTAGAATTCCTGTTCATACTCTAAACTTTAGTTGATTGAATTAGGCATTGTTTCGAAATGAAAACAAATTATATTCCATATAATTAGATGATATTATTTTCTTTTATAGCATGAACAGGGTGATTCAGTGGACGGATACTTGATATGGTTTTTGTAAGACTTACATTCTGACGAAGAAAATCTCATTATTGATGTTAATAACTCATCATGAGTGTCATCAAAAAGAGCCTTAGCTGTTCCAATCCTATATCATTATAACAACGGGCCATTATTTTCATTTATTTACTCTACTAACTGAAGAATTACCAGTTTACATTTTCTTCAAATAATACACAGTTTTTCAATAATTAAAACATTCTAGCGTAATGAACGATAGAGACATATTTTTTTCAAAGCGGCACCACTTGAAAAACGCCTACTACTACAAAAAAATTCGAGCTCTCTTACGAACTTGGAGAAAGCTCCAGAGATGTTTCTCGTAGCATCACATAACTATCAAAAACCCGTAACTTTTCAATTACAGTCAAGCTGTAGAGGTCTATAATAAATATGGAACACCAACGTAAAAACAACTTAGGCTCTATTCTATTTAATGAAACTGATCAGTATCAAATGTCTGTCCCTTGAATCACCCTGTTCATGCTAACAAATAAATTATGAAATATATTTTGTTGTTTTGCTTTAGTATCACACCCTGTATGGTTACAAGGTCGGTCCAATGAAAGAAAGTTCTTATTTTGTCTTCCAAAATAACATACTAATATTTAAAAAAAAATCTGTAGGTAGGTACTCAAAATTCAAAAGAAGTGTGAGATTTTCTTTGATCCCATACACAGAGCGAGCTAAATAAAACCGTTTGACATAATGTTCAAATAAGTCTTGCCATTATTTCTAAAAATGAACACACTTTAGCGGAAAGACCAAAATGGATTAATTGAAAACTGGACCTGATACTGGGGACTCCCAAACATCTTTGTCTTGTAATTTAATAATTTTTTCTAACTATATATTGTTCACACTCTACGAATACAATGTCAAAAAAAACTTGAATACTCTGTATATACTCATCCGTTTCAAAGATAAAACCTTAGTACGATACATATCTGCTTAAATTTTATCATAAAAGCCATCAGTTTTGTCGATTTTTTAATGCTACTTTCTGTATAATCCACTTTCCATAAATCTTTAATTCTATTAATTTCAATTTTACCCTGAACAATCGATTGTTTGCAATAAAACGTTCAAACTAACCTATTTTATCCTCTCACCGGCAAACATTAACTAGACTACATACATTCAAACTAATTTCAAAACGATACTGAGTTGAGATAACCTCAAACTCTTGTTTAAACTGCTTGGCTTGCGATATCCGGAAACCAGTCCGTGTTCTTGACGTGAAAACACTACAACTACCAACTTATCAGTTGGTGAATATGAGCCAGATAATGGCAAACAAAAGGTTTCATTAAAGATCTAAAGGGACCGATTCGGTCTTTAACCCTTTTCTCTATATCGGACAAAGACCCTCATCAGTTCATAACTGAACGGACAGACCCGCATTTGTCGTGTTTTAAAGAGGTACTGACAAAATTTTAGAAAAGCCGATTTAGGATTAGTGAATTTTTAGGAAATGTGGGTAATTCTGATAAAAAAAGTTATTAACGAGATAATGCCTATCAAAATTACGTAGAGCCCTCTGATACTTTTTGTTGTATCGTTTATTACAGGATGTCCCAAACTGATTGTATGAAAGTGATAAATACTTTTTCTCAACATTTTTTTTAAACTTATTGTGGGAATGGTAAAAATGCCAATTGTTATGCCAACATTATTTTGTAGAGGCTTCTGCTAGGTTATGTAAGATTTGTGGTGGAAGAGTCGATTAGACCCTCCACTACTACTCTACGAAACAAATGCAGCTCCTCAACAAATCCAATTTTTGAATGATGTTTAAGGTCTTAACGCAT
Organism: Galerucella tenella; assembly: GCA_910591685.1. Taxonomy (NCBI): domain Eukaryota; kingdom Metazoa; phylum Arthropoda; class Insecta; order Coleoptera; family Chrysomelidae; genus Galerucella; species Galerucella tenella. The sequence continues at coordinate 10,255 of CAJUYH010004303.1, forward strand.
GAGAGACAAACATTGGATAGTTTATTTAAAACGTACAAAGTATAATATACTATATTATACTGTGATGTTTCATGTGCTGCACCAGAGCCTAAGTGTGTTTGTGTAGCTTCATTGACTCGACACTCAGAGGTTTTCGTTTTCAAAATTTGTTCCTAGATCAAGGCTCAAGGAAGTGTCACTCAGAGAGACATTTCAAATCAAGAATTTCGCTTTAGACAGTAATTTGGTTTGGTGTTAGATGCCCAAACGTGATGGAATTCTTGCTAAATCTGCCTCTATTACACATTTTTATACAAAACAAAGCCAAATCCTCAATGCACAGACTTTTGCAAAGTTACCATCACATAAGCCAAACGCATCGAAAGCTTGTCGAGAAGTACGCCACGAGATAAAGCTTTAATAATAACTATGCCAGTATTGCCAGGTAGGTTATATAAGGAATATACGCTACGGTCTACCTGCGAAGGTATGTCTATGCAGGTCAACCGGACAGATAGACCTTAGCGTTTATGGCCGGTATAAGACTGGAAGAAAGGTGTGCCCATACATGCTGAGACGGCATATTATACGGATGGCGCCTAGGCAGAAGTAGGTGTAGGTGCCAAAATTGTAAGGGTAAAACAATAAGCCTATCTGGGGACATCACAACTTTGCAAGCAGAAGTGGCGGCGAATCACTACGGCGCTGGAGAAATTGAAAGGTAGGAAAGAACATACTGTACAGTTGCCATCTCCACTGACAACCAAACTGAAGGAACGCGATTCCATATTATACTAGGCGGTGAGAAGTCAACTTTAAAAACAGTCGTGCTGGAAAATGTAATCTAGATTCAGTGGACCACAATAGATCTGGAAAGGTTGCAGTAGACCGATTAGCAGCCTCATCAAAGCTAATTTAATCTAGGACCGGGAATTTGAAAACTCTTAAGTCATCTTTCCATGGAAAATGGCTGGAGTAAAAAAATGATTTACCTATGCTCAGAAAGCAATTCATATAGATTTCCTGGAAGAACATCCCCAACTATTTGAAAAATAATTAAAACAGCACACAAATAGGGATGAACGAAGACTGTGGCAACAGGCCAGAGTCAAATTAAATTCAACTTCGGAGGCTACAAACACCAGGGAGAAATGGAGAGAGATTGGTACTTTCCATAATTTATTAGATTTTTACCTTAGTAATTTTACTTATTTCCTTTTAAAATCTTTACAATTTTATGGAAAAGGTGAGAACAATATATTGATGATGGAATAAATATTAGTCATTCATTTATAATAAAGGCTCTGCAACTGCTCTGCTAGCAACTGCTTCAGCTGAATTTATTGTAATATTATTCAGTGAATCAGCTGCAACATTGTTATCGGCTAGGTAATTTAAGGTGGATTGTTTCATACAACAATATATTGGACAATCAAAAAGTATGTGCTCAATCGTTTCTAGCTCCTTCTGGGGCTGTATTCTTGACTGAGGGAGTGAAGATTCTCGAGAGAACAGATATTTTGTCTTTATCAATGCAGTCACAGAGTAGCCAAGCAGAGTAAAGACAAAATATGTGTTCTCTCGGTGAGCTCTACTCCCTCAGTCAAGAATATAGTCCCTGGTTACAAATAGTGCAGATTTCATTAGGGGTTTATCAGCCTTTGTATGTAAACTTTAAGGAGGATGTATTACATAACCGAAGCTGCGCGATAGTTCTTGTAATTTGAATGGGCATTTTTAGGCACAGATATTTTTGTCGTGACGCAGATACTGTTAAATGTTTATATATGGGATGAAAGGATGACTGTTGGAAGAGAGGAATATCTAATTCTAGAAGTTTATTTCTAAATTTACGTAAGAGAGATTTTCTATTAATCTGTAAAAAGCAAAGGGAGACATTATTCCTTGGAATAATCTATAGTATAACTGTGTCATATGATGAACTATTCATACACACTGGTTATAGACAACAAAAAAACAGATAGGAAAACCAAATGTGATCTTTGAAATGCCAAATTTTAAGAATACTCCAGTTGCTGAATGAAAATGATGTCATACAATGTCACGCAACTTAAAAGTTTCAAACTGTGCGCAGTTTTGAAGTATAGAAATGTTTTCCACTCACCGACGCGACCACTTATTGTATTGAAAATAATAAAAAAGTCTTGAAAATTAAGCGAAACAAAATACTGGAAGGGCTGTTCGAGCAATAAACCCTTCTAAATTCGTAGGTGAAACTAACAGCTGTCACCTCATTCAATATGGCTTCAAGCGGCATCCTTTTAGATAGAAATCTTTCAACTCATCGGTTTCGAATCATTAGGCCGAAAATCAAGGGGTTGTCGCTCTTCTCATCTGCACTCACGGTTCGCCAATCTCATTAACGGTAACCATGTCTAATTACTTTCAATATGTAAAGGATAATTGGCATTGGCGCTATTTGCAAGGTGAACATCCTGTGAGTTCATTGTTATCCTCAAAAAATATTTATGTTTTTTTTCGTACTTATACAGAGTGTCCCGGAAAGATTGGTGATAAAGTATACCAGCTATTTTGGGTTCTTAAATAGGTTGTTAAGCATAACCTATCTATATGCAAAAGTGCATACAAAAAATAACTTGAAATTTAAATTCACTTTTCCATCGTTCAAGAGAGCTACTAAAGCGTTTCCTACATGTGTGACATACAACTGTTTTTCGCCTACCAAACAAACCAAAAAATAGGAAATTCTAATAAAAAACTTTGAAATATGCTCATGTTTAATTGAAAAATGCACGTGAAATGTCAAAGTAATCCAGTGGCAGATGGTAAAAAACTTCAAAAATCGTGGAGTTATAAATTTTCCGCTTTGAGCTGCTAAACAATACTTTCCGCCATTTTTTTGTCGGTCATATTATGGGTTTTCCGGAAAGGTAGTCGAAAAAGTAGTGATTTTTCTTGAGAAAAATCAATTGGTGCAAAGTCTCGACATCTGAAAGATTATTATACTGATATGCGTTGTTTTTTTTCTCTTATTCTTTTGGGATTCAAACCACTATAATGTTTTTTATTTTTTATTTCGACGTTTCGGTAGCGTTCCAGCTACCGTTGTCAAGATTAACTAGTAATGAAATTGATAAAATAATTTTTTGGTCCCATAGGGCCATTCGCACCGGTTACACTTAAACGTTAAGTGTCACTCAAATCCACTAAGTGTCACTTAGTCGTTCGCACTGTATTTAAAGGCACCCTTAACGCGACGTTAAGGATACCTTAACTAAGCTCGGAATATCCCCGGCTTAAAGTTTCACTTAACCTCGAAATACTAATTTTGAAGTTAATTTATGACAGTTTAGATTTGAGTAAATTGTGCTTTGGTAGATGGTAGATCTTTGTATTTGTAATTTAATACGGCATACCCAGACAGTTATATATAAGGAACGATTATTTTAATACATTCGATCCTAAGACGTTTTTTCTTAGATTTAGAATGACGAAGGAAACTGCTCTCAATTTTCTTGGAGAAATTGAAATTGTTTATTTTCTATGACATTTTTATACTTGTGAACTTGTGACTTGTGAAATTTATTCAACAAGATCGATTTTCTCCGCTCATGACTCGGAAGAATAAATACTTATCAAAATGTCAAAAACAAAGATGACACCAAATAATATTAAACGCATAGAACAAACTGGATCAAACGACTACCGTTAATTGGTTAATTCCTGACAAGATCTTCTTTTTCAAAAAAATATTTTAAGAATTGCGGCGTTGTCAAATGGAATCTCCCACAGTTAAGGGAGGTACGGCGCGAACGAAGTTCCACTTAAATTATAAGTGTCACTTAGAAGTATGACTTTTTAGGATAATCGGTGCGAGTGGCCCTATCTGACATAACGAAAAAATATGACAACTAGACAATCAATAATATTTTCAGGATAGCATCATAAGTTTTTATCCAGGTTTTCTTATGATTTATCATTAGAATATTTGTTAATCGATACACACTTCAATACACAAAATCACCAAACTGAGTTATACATGTTTTGAAAACAAAAATGATCATACACAAAAAAGTAACAACAAACGCGTTTTATTAACAACATTTCCAAAATAAGCTTAAAAAAGCGCTATCCCAATAAAAACCGTTCCTGGAACGTCCACTTCACTGGATTCCATTTCTGGTAGACTATCATATCGTTAGAATGTCATAAAATAAAATATTTTATCTCACATTTTACCAGAGGTGTGATCTACTATGAATGGACCTTAATAAAATTTGACAACAAAGTTTTGTAGTCTTAAACTTCAAAATATTATTGATTGTCATATTTTTTCGTTGTGTCAGATAGGGACCAAAAAATTTTTTAATCAATTTTATTACTAGTTAATCTTGACAACGGTAGCTGGAACGCTACCGAAACGTCGAAATAAAAAATAAAAAACATTATTGTGGTTTGATTCCCAAGAGAATAAGAGAAAAAAGAATAAGTAATGCCACAAGGAACTTACAGATGATATGCGTTGCTTGCAATTTAGAGGATGTAGGACTATGAGATTGAGATCTGTCAAAATCTAACATTGCTTTTCTATGAAGAAAGCACAGTTCAAACTGTATGAAAGGGTCCGGTAGAAAAAATTTTTATCCCCTGGAAAGCTCTATCGCTATAAAACAGTTTAAAAATAATTCTTGTATAAAGTATACTTTTTATAGTATATTAAGTATTAAGTACGGTAAGGGTTGTTTACCGGTCGACAGCAATGTTTGCTCCAATTTTGCTGGAGACCGGTATTACCCTTAACGTACGAAATGCTTATACCATTTTTTGCGCGATCGTACCTATTGAAATAAATTTTGGATAAAATAATTCAAATTTTTTCGAAATGAACGAAAAGCCAAAAGTGACATTAAAATTTCTCGATCAGTTTAAAATATAAATTGCATTTTGGTGAAATTGTTTTTATGATATTTATTACTTTTTATATTGTTCTGTTCGGTTCTGTTCATTAAAAAAATATAAATCTTCTTATTTTTTTGTTCCTGTAATGAATGAAGTATATTATTTAGGACCACTTAAATGTATTAGCCCTACAGACGTCGGTAAGTAATTTACTTACCGACGTCTGAACGGTAAGTAAATCTCTTACCGACGTGTTAGACTTAGAAACCGGTAAACACAACCTACCGTCCTGACAACCGATGCTGTAAATAAACAAAAAAGATCGATCGCGCAAAAAAGTAAATTACAAAAAATTATTATTTTTTCATCACTTCATCCACTTTTTTTCCCTTCTCTTACTGGAAAACCTAATATACCACTATATTACATTAATACATAAAAGTATTATATTACATATAATGTATTACAAACTGATTTGAGATCTAAAATCTACGGAAACACCAGAGTAAGAATCGAAGTATGTCCCAATTAATAAATTAAACTAAAAAGTTTCCCAAATAGCGTTCCTACAGACAATCCATAGTACCTACATAGACAGCTACATCATCAACATCATCGTCTACTTCAAACAACTGTATTATTGTGCTAAGTATTTTTTAGTATTTGCTACTAACCCATCTTTTTTGTAAATGATGTAATTATATACATTTTTTTACTCTATTAGTTTTATTTATTATACAGAAACTTTAAGATCTTTTCTTTATAAACAGATAAAAGTTAGCTGACCATTAAATTTGATTTTTTTTCTAATTTTCTTTCAGGAAAGAAAATTAATGTGGCGCCCTAAAATTGCTTTCTCTTTTTTTTTCTAGTTTTGCTAAAAAAATAAATTTTTTCTTTAGATCAATAAGGTAACAAAGCCCTGTGAACTGGCTTAGTTTACCTCCAAATTTATTGCTCGGCTGTTGAAACCAATAGTGCCAAAATTTACGTAAATGCGGTATATAGATTATTATAGTCTCCTGTAAAATTGTCGTATATACGCCAAAACCGGTCTACAACTGATATAGTCCCTTCTAATTGCAAACCAGAATGGTTGGTTAAATCTTGTAGATCATACCAGCCCCGTTCAACTTATCAGTGTAATTCAATGTCTGTCGGGGCATATAACCCGAGAAGTAGGTAGTTGTTCCTTTCAAGTACACGATCACGTTTTGTAAAATATTTTCAAAACTTTGTACGGCGTTAATACTTAATACCTATTATTCGATATGTATCTACCTAGCAGTAATCTATCAATTTTCTCCACCATTAAACATAATTCTAAAATTTCCTATCAAATCAACAAACGTTCATTTCTTTTTATCGCATTTTCTAAGATAATACCAGTCACTTTTCAACTACAGACCGTCAACCCTAACAGATTGAGGTGAATTTACATCATCAATTTTGCTTTATCTGCCGTGTGGCGCCATCTCCTTTCTTCAAAATAAACGATTCCAGTACAACTGCTTGACAGATGAGATAGTGAAAGATGAGGAGATTTTTTCTCATCCAGAAATACCGTTCGAGTAACAAATGACACCGTTAACAAAATTGTTAACACAACTGGGGATAGATATTTTTCTATTTCCGTTAAAAAAAATTTTTTCTTTAACGTTAGAAGGATGGATTTATGGGTTTCTCTATTTTTGTCGTGCTGCATCCTCTATAATTTTACAACTTCTTTGCAAAAGGATGCTGTTGATTGGTGCAACTCTTAAAATTCTCAAGTGTGATTCATTGATTTCGGCTTTTTGTACTCTTGGTTGCACCATTTATGTAAATAAAGTAGTTGTCCATATTAAGGACAGTATTTTCACTACATTTTCAAGGAATTCTTACTAGGGCATTCTACTTCTAAGAGTCTCCAAGTTCTTTGTGCTGCAGACTTTTGTATTCGAAACCACTAAACTCCTTTGCTATTCAACTGATTTAGAGCTGAACAATCAGCTTCAAAACGTGGGAAATATGACTCGATAGTTTACTGGATTCACACAATGATTCCATATGGACCCATAGTCTAGTGGATGAAACTGTCTTCTGAGTTTATCAACTGCATTTTAAGAAGAAAATATAATTGGTATCATTGGAAAAGTGATTGATAGAAACCTTTATTGGCCTTCCTACATGTTGTGAGGTTGGAGGCAATGATGGCGACCCTCTGCTGAAATCGGAAGGAATATTGATCCCGGATTATATTCTAGAATGACATACCGACACAACTATACTTTGGCAAGATTATCTGAAGCTGTGAAAGGGATGCAGTCGAAATCATTCGATATTGCCACTATGAAAAAACTGAAGTGCTAATTATGTGGTGATAATAATTATAAATGGGACTTTTTATTATTAACAATATTAACAATATGATTAAACGTTAATAATGTGCTTTTTTCCTTGGATTTTGTCTATCAACATTATTTTTCCAATTTATGAATATTGAGAGATAGACACTTTTCCAAATTTGCTATGGGCTTCTCCAAGCTCTGGCAGAGTTGTGCAAAAACCATGATGACCACACCCTCCGAACTACATAATTGGTGATTTTTATGGAAGGGCCTGACTAGCTGACTTCTTATTGGCAGGCGCCCGCGGACAAAAAGAATGTTTTTTAGCATTGGTTGGTATACAATCGAAGCTATAGCTTGTATTGATGAAAACACCAGGAGAGGATCGTAGGTGTCGAGTTGTCTCCGAAAAACATCAGGAATATTTTTGTTAGGGTCGAGTTGCCTTCAGTTATCGACAGGTAGATAGTGAAACTGAATCTTGAAGAAATAACTAATTTTAGTATTATAATATTATTGTAATTGATCACTAAATTCCGGTTTCCTCAATTTTGATCCAAATGGCTTGAAATAATCCGTTGTATCCGTTGAAACAAACGTAAAGTCAACAGGAATAGAGCAATTTGATGAGTTTATTGAAAAAGTATTATACTGATAAAGGTTTGAATATGAACAATGATATGAAACATATTATATTGACAAGTTTATACATTCAACTTATCACTAGAGCCAGATAACTTAGATTTAAAGGAAAGAGTATACATAGTATACTATACATGCAGCGCTTCAAAATTTTTTTCACTGGCTGCAGGTTTCAGTAAATATTATGTATATAAAATTTTATTTCCTCGAAGGTCTTTTATTTTGGTGTCTTACTGGTTTTAATATAAGTGTTCATTTGAAAGTTTGATCAAACACTCAAAAATTTATTCATATTTGAATAGGGTATTCTTGATAATGATGAAGAATGCTCTGGCCAGATATGAGGAAGAAGTTATCAAAGGTAATACCACAAGTGCTTCAAATTTTATCGATAATTTTTTCTTTTCCAAGAAAACTTATTTATTTGGCAAAAATATGAAAACAAACCGATTGATAAAATCACGAGTCCGTTAGGACGAGGGATTTTATCTAAATTCGGTTTGTTTGAATGTTTTCGCCTCAAATAAATAAGTTTAAGTGATGAAAATAAAAAATTATGTGATAAAATTTGAAAAGCGAGTTGTATTTGGGAAGATTATTTTTTCAACAATTTAAAATTTTGTATTACCTGAATGTTCAATATTCTTTTGGGTAATTGCACTGAATCGGTTTGTGTTCATTTTTCAATGAACTTCGAAGCACTTTTAATTGTCAAAAATGACAAATTCACAGTAAAATTTTGACGTTTCAATGTAAACAAGGTATTATCGATGAGGAAGCAGAATTATCAGTATAATACCGAATGATTGGCTAGAATAATGTATTGCTATTGGTTAAAACCACCAAAATGTCAGATTTTGACAAGTGAAAGAAATAATCATCTATTTAGGTTTCGACAAAATAATCGCAAAATTTGGTCACTTTGACACATTCCGGCTTGAATTCACTAAATTCAAATGCGAAGAAATGACCAACCACTTTTGTATCTATTTAATATATGGTAGGTAATCCAAAAATATAAGTGAGAAATTTAGCAGAATCAGTCTGTTCTTGGAATTCAATGGAAGACAACTCGGACTCTTTTCGAAGACAGGCAATAACGTCCGTTTCCGGGAGACAATTCGACCCCGACCGAGAGGATAAAGGAGACGATACACCAGAAAAAAATTGAGGTATCACAAAGGATTGCATAAGAGGAATATATCAGGACGGGTTGAACAAACATGGAACAAACCACACCCATTCAAATGAAGGTTGACAGAAGGTCCCTCCATATAAACTGGTGGCCAATATAGAGGATACGAAGTTCTTGGAATTGAAGTGCAAAACATTGGAACTGGTCCAAATATTTAGATCTAGTTATCCGATTATATCTATCACTCAATCGTTAAAGCAAAATAATGTTTTTAAACAGTTACTTTTTCATTGTTTTCGTCAATTTTGAGTACAGCTCTGTAATATCCGCAAACACCCATTATGGTTAGTGGATAATTGCATATCAATACTCCATATACTTGTTGAAATAAAGTATAGATTTTTGGGTTTGTAGTTCGGCCCCTAGTTTAGAAAAAAACAATAGATGTGATATTTGTTTCACTCAAATTGTCATTATACCCGTGTACCTACTTTAACCATCAAAAAAGATGGACAAGAGCTTGGTTTATTTTCAACATTACGTATTTTATTTATGAACAAGCTCCGCAATATTATTGATATTTTTGTTTCCAGAGGAAATATTTCATTTGTTTTTTTTGTAATTAAAATTTTCTCCAGATTATCTGCCACTTTTTCATTGAAGATTTAAAGAAATTTATACAATAAGACCTCTTTCGTATTCTTTGAAAACAACACTTTACGAACAAGAAAACTGTTCTGCAAAGTGTTAATACATTCATACACATGCCCATTCAAACTTTTACTCGCTTTCATTTGAAAGTTGAAAACCGTTTTGAAATGATAATGTGCAATAGAATTTTATCTTAATTCATATTTACATTGTATTCTGAATAATAAATTTTTTTAAATATTTGAAGTTGGTGAAGAGGTTTTGAATAAATAAAGTGGAATGAATGTTTTATCGGAAAATGAGTATAAATTCTTTCACTTTATTTTGCCATTGTCATTTTTAGTGTTGCTGCGAGACGAGATAAAATGGTTATCTCGTCTCGTCTCCCTTCTCTCATGATTTAAATTGAATATGGTGAAAATCAAGCAGAACTCCAACTTGTTTGGATAATATTTCACATACATTGTTTGCAATTTATGTCAAATAT
>CAJUYH010004304.1:0-27795 GCA_910591685.1 Galerucella tenella
TTTTTTGCGAAAACGATTCCTTCGGCTGGAAACATTTAAATACTGTTATTCCTCGGCATGAAAACTTGCTATCTCACAAAGAGAACTACCTGAAATGGAAGGGATTCGAAAAAGGTATTAAGATGGGCACATTAATCAACGATAAAAGTGAAAAATTACTCTTGACAGAAGAAAAACAAAAATGGCGCCATATTCTTGAGGTCATATTGGACGCCATTTTACATTGCAATAAAGACAATGATGCATTGAGGTGATCGTCAGAAATTATTGGACATCCAAATTGTGGTAAATTTTTAAATACAATTGAGCTTATTACGATCCAACAATTGCAAGTCACTCAAGATGTTTTCTGCAGATGACATAAAACGACATGCTACTGATTTGGCTAAAAAAATATGACCAAGATTCAGATGCATTTGTTGATGAAATTGACAGTTTCAGGTTTCAAGCATCTTCTCATATTGAAGACTTGGAATCTTTAAGAAATCTAGAAATTTCTAATTCCATTAGGAAAAATGAGTGGGAATCTGTATATCCAAATATTGATATCGCTCATAGATTGTTTCTTACCTTGCCAGTTACAACAGCTTCATGTGAAAGATCATTTAGTGAATTAAAGTTAATAAAAAACTATTTAAGATTATCAATTGGGCAGGACAGATCATTTTAAGCATAGAAAGTAAATTATTATCTATTGATTTTAATGAAGTCATTAGGATTTCTGACTGGTCACTGTCAACTAAGGAAACACCTCCATACTATGGGGCTAGTGGACACACCTCTATGCAGGATGTGTGAACAGGAAGATGAAACTGTCAGGCATGTCTTATGCGAGTGTCCGGAGTTATCGTCAATAAGAGAGTGTGTGTTCGGTGAGCCTTGGCCTACACCTGCCGATATAAAGGAGATGTCTCATAGTGACCTGTCCACATTCATGAGAAGGACAGGATGGACAATGACCTAGGAGAACAACTCGGGAGGATGTAGAATGGGTCACATGTGGTCTAAGTGCTGTGAGCCTACACACTCACCCTCCCTACTCTACAGATACAGAATGAAGTCATTGATGACTTTGGTACTTTAAAAGCGAGAAAAGTGCAATTTTAGTTTTGTTTCAATAACTTAACCACAGTTTAGCTTCAATTTTTGTTATTTTACCTAGTCATTCGCGTATTTTGTATTTTAGTTGGTTTAATTCACAATATCAATATAAGAGTTGTTTTTTTTTGTATTCCATGTTATTATATTTTATTATTTCATTCTAATGTCGACTTTAATCCTTTTGTTCATGTATAAACCAAAGATATAAAAATTATTTGAGAGAGCTGTTTGCCGTTTTCATCTGATTATAAAATATATACAATAGGGGCGCTAGTCATAAAGCCATAAAGAATGCTCCAATTCGGATAAGAAGAATATGTTTGTATGTGACTGAATGAGGCCTCCTAATATCGTCCATTCAAATGTGTTGGTACAGATAATTTCTGTTTTTTTCAAATAAACGTTTGATACCACTTGTATTTTTATTATAATCAGATATATTGGAAACTCATAATCAGAGCTTTTAAATAATTTTCTTGAAAGAAATAACATTCAAAAAAAGGGTGCGAGATTAGGGCACTCTTCTCTATGATTATCATCAATCGACGGATAAGAAATATTGCAAAAATAATCTCATGTATTGTTTTTCTATTACATAATCTACATCGTTTGATATAGGCTCCCATGAAAATGCTCGGATCGTGATGAAAAATTTAATTAACCTTTTGGAAGCAGTGGCTCAGATGCAGAATTTGATTATGTGGCAGACAACTGAACAAAAACGCCGTTCAATTAAATATCCTTCCTGAAGTGGCAGAATCAACTAACGAACGAGGATATTTTACAGAGGAGTAGCATAAAAATGAAGCGAAACGTCTTAGAAATAGAGTACTTGCTGACGAATCTATTTGAATGATAATAAAATGTGAACTATGGAACGGAATAAAGTAATGCGTGCTGAGTAGAAGATGTTGCCACCCTGTGATAATAAATGCCGCTTGACCTGCTCTACAAAGTTTCCACAAAATCAGAGACGAACATTTTTCGAAAAGTATTGGGCAAGTTTACAACGAAGATTCAAGAATGAACTGAAAGTGCGGATAACCATAAATCAACTTTCAAATTTTAAGTTAATGCCAAGAGCAATGATTATACCGCACTAAATAATTAATTAGAGAAAACGCTCAAGATTCTGCGTTGACAGTATTAAAGATGATTTTGGAACTGAATGCTTCCTAGATAATATAGTTCCAAATTAGTGACTACGCCATACTATTCAAAGAATGTGCTTTTTTCATTCTTGAATTTTATTTTTGTCTCAAGTTCTAATTTATCATTAGGTATCAATGTTGCACTTCACAATAGCAAGATAAAGTTCTATAGCACTCATTTGTTATTTCCCAAACTGTGCTGATGGATGGGGATGATGACATGAGACCATTTTCAAATAATGTCCAAATTTTGGAAGTAAACAATAACAAAACTTGGCTTATGGACAAAAAAGATAAGTCAGATGGAACAACAACGCGTCAGTTACCGATGCGAGCATAAATGCACAGACAACAATTGGCTTACAAAACATGAAAGAATCCCACAGCGCTGCCCAGTTAGATTGTTCCTAACCCTTTTCTGGCCAAAAAGGGACCACATTTTGCACAAGAATTTGCGTGTAGGGAAAACGAACTTTTAAAATGGACTAAATTGGGAGCAAAGTTAAGATACCAACCAATTGAAAATTACCAACCACTCATAAGGATTAACTGCAGCTTCTCAACTGACAAAATCCGGAATACCACAGCAGCAGGTCATTCAAATTACTGGCAACGCTAGTACTTCTTCAATTCAACCTTACTTGCAGATGGATGAGCAACTTCACCAGGGTATTTTGAATATATAGAGAAATCAGAATGAATCTACGGTTAATACTGCCGGTTCTTTAAAAGCTGGTACTGTTTTTGTTTGGATTTTGTTGATTGTTGTTGATATTTCGAATACATTATTCCATTTCCATTTCATTTTGTAGAAATAGCTAATATAAAGAATTGAAGGGGCAAGTGAAAGAACGTGAAAAGTTACATTCTTTTAAAATGAGATTTAGGCCAAGAGCCGGGTCTTCTTTGTAAAAAACGAACGGGAACGGTTATTTTTTTTAACATGTTCAGGTATGTCCCCTGAATGTAAATCCAAGTTGGCGTCATGGGGGAAGCTTCACTTCAGCCGCCATCTTGAAAAACACGTTTCATTAAATATCTCGCGAACCGCGCATCGTACGACAAAAATTGTTGAAATCATTATTGTAGCTAATAATATTTGCCATCTCTTTCATCCGAAACTTTTTTGTGTGTATCGCATAGGTTTTTAATTATAGCGCTCTAAACAATTTTCAATATGGTTTTTGCTAAATATTCAATTAATGGTCAATGATAAATCAAAAATGTTGGCTACTGAATTGTAGAGCATGCGCTGGGCAAAATAAAAATTTTGATATGGTTTGCTTTTACCAATTGATGATAAACAGAAAACTTCTTAAAAGCATTGACCATAAGCTTCCTGTGGTCGGTCACAGTTGTTTAGGTTCAGGTTCTTGCGATCTTTTGACAAAATATGCACCCCTCAGCAATATCGGGACATGATTAGAAGTGCTTGTAATAAAAATACCAGAGTGTCGATATGGAACATAAGTTTCGTGAGGTTGAACGTTTGGTAGGTCAACTGGGACTAGTGCATAAAAAGAAAAACTTGCTGAATGAAACAGTACCATTTAGATCAATCAAATGGTTTCGTGTTGAAGAATTCGGTTATTTTTTCATGCAAAAACAGCTACAAAATTAAATGTCAAGATAAATCAGTAGAAAACAATAATCCGCTGGGATTTCAATAAAAAAGATACACATAGACTTATAAATGACCTTGATTGAGTGTCGACTATTTTTATTCGTGCTAAATTTCTCTTGTTTTGATTTATAACATTATTTTGGTATTAATAATCAGATTATGAATGCCAAAATAATGTCTCGAATAAATATTCTTGATAATCGATTTGTAATCTAATTGTGGTGGTTTTACAATGTTAAGGACTATCATCCAATAGAACCGAGTTTTTCAAAGATTTAGAAATAATATTGTTGTTTTCCTATTCTTGTCGTGACTGTGATGCCAGCAGCTAGGTTTCTCATTGGTACTCGAAATGGAAAATGTTTCTGTTTGACCACCTAAAGTAGACAAAACTACAATTATCAGAGAGGTTTTAATAAAAAAAACACTAGAAAAGTTATTCTGGGACCCAATTCTTGAAATAAATCCGTATACGGATTTGGCGATATTCGGAAAAAATTCGAATAAAATGAAGTATTTGTATTTGTATTTGTATTTGACATCGAATGGGTCAAACTAGGCGAATTTGATTTTCCGTATACAAATTATATATATTCCAAAATACTCTAACCACACTTTTTCAATATTACTTGCTTTTTTCAGTATAGGTACTTTTGAGTTTTTGTAGGTATATATAGTTTTGAAAAGTTTACAAATATCTCAGTTTATGTGAACAAACAGTTCTGAGGTAAATATTAGTGATGAATACTTTCTTTTGGTAACCAACAACGAACTTAAACTTCTTGTTCATATTTTTTACTTGCGATTTATTGGTAGGTATTAAGGTTTGTTCATTGCTAATTTGGAGGATCTTGCCCTTTTGGGGGCGATTGGAGCATTGGAAGAAGCCGAAATTGATGGCAATAATCGACGTATAGTCTTTCAGCATAGGGAAGCATTTGAAGAACTAAGTGACAATCAATTTCATAAAATTTATCGGCTATCAAAACCTTTGGCCACGGAGTTACTTGATTTGCTGGAACCAAATCTAAGACATCCAACAAGATTATCCGCCTTAGATATTGAAACGAAGGTAATTTCAATGATACCTAGTAAATTTGCCAAATCCATCCACATTTCATTAGCTTTCTTGAAGGTAAAATCATTAGTGAATTTACCAGAATTTAATTGTGGGTGATCACTCATAAAGTTTATCAACACTTTTTTCTGGTCATTGGTCATCGTTTTCTTAAGTGCACGATCCATGGTTAAACATTCAACATACAAGTTTGATTGAACAATAAAACAAAAAACAAGCAAGAAAACGTAAACAAAATTGGGAAAATTGTTGGTTTTAAAAATACGATGAGTAAATTATCCGCCGGAATATTACCCAAAAAAGAAGATAGAAAAGAGAAGCTCTCAAACTGTTTATTCGAATAAAATATCCGTATACGGAAATTTTTCCGCATACCATTCAAGAATTAAGATTGAAGTTCTTATTCGAATCTTTTGTTCGAATTTAATTCGTATGCTACTGAAATCCGTATAATTTCAAGAATTGAGTCCCTGTACATTGTTCCAATAAAATTTAGGCCAAAGTCTTAAATTTTAGAACTATCTATAGAAAAGCTACAGTTTTTATTAAATAATCTTTGTATATCAAAAAAGTCAAATATGACACCATTATCCTTTGGTAAACTTAGAATTTTTAACTTCAAATTGTTGATATCCAAGTTCAAAGTTGAAATGCTTCCATATCTATAAAATAAAATAACATTTTAGATGAACACTTTTTTGATTTTTTGATTATACATAGTGTTTAGAACTCATTTACTTTATAATATATTCAATATTCATTTATTGTTCCTAGAGAAACGTATGTTTTTTTTACTTAAGTCTAAATATTCAGTACAATTAAGCCTATCCAACAACAATGAATTTTTTCAGAGTTTTTTGTGTTAAAATGTGTTAGAAGAGGAAGAGAGAAGAGAAAAGTACCCTTTATCCACTTGGATGAGTTTGCAGATATGAGGTGGAGCAAATAAAATGCTTTAGAAAAATATCCTACAGTTTTTCACAAACTTGATTGTAGCGTCGAAAAATTGAAAAGATGGCAAAACTTATTACTGATCCAACTTTAACCTTGAATAATTTCGATGCCCACTTGGTCAGTTACAGTTCAAGGATAAGTTCAGGGATGAACCCGGTTGAAAAATATATTTCCTTAATACATTCAATTGAGCCCAGCTCTAGAAAACTTAGTTCAAGATGTTATGTTGGTAGCGTTTTCACATGCACAGTTGGTTCTTTTTGTAAAAAATGACACTATTATTGTGAAGACGGGCGAATAAAAAACATTAATTTAATAATTTTTTCAACATAACCGTTTTTTAATTATTTCAGATATAAAAAATTTAGACAAATAATAATAGCAAATACTGCACTGGATATATACAAAAAAGGTACATTAATAAAGGGAGTTTTTAGATGTCCAGAAGCTGATATTAATGTAGAAGATGAAAAATTCGTGTAGAGTTAATTAAAGTAATTTGTCCACGACTATTTGATAATTTTAGCATTTCACGTGTACTTCCCCAAATATAATGACGTACATTATTCACCAGTGAATAATAGGTGTGGTCAATGAAAATGTCACACGACACATAATATTTACATCGAAAATTATTCATAGAAGCAACACAATATCTTAAATAAAAATTTTCATCGCGATTCGGATTCGAACCCACGCCTGAAATTCCTCGCTTTACCAAGTTAGAGCCGTAAACCACCAGGCTGTGAAAATATAAGATAGTATCAAGATGTTGTATATAGGAGTAGATCATTTTATATGCAGTTTTTTGTCTAGCATGTACACTCCGCGTCATATAAAACTGGTACACTTTTTTTCCCTATGTAAACCAAACTTAACTAATCAAAATGACAAACAGACACATGTGTCAAAAGTGACAAAACGCATTATCCACGATGCCAGCACATTTAAGTGAATTCGATAAAATGCGAATCATTTCCAAAATAGAGGATGGTTGGTACAAGAGTTAAATAGAAGTAGAACCACGATTCAAAACATTAAAAAAAGGTGGGATAACGATCAAACTGTTAGCAGAAAAAGAGGAACTAGAAGACCATTTATAACTACAGCGGAGCAAGACGAAGCATTAACTGATTATTTGGGGGAAAATCATGCAAAAGTTGCAGTAAACTTCAATGCTTCAATAACAACCGCATTAAGAAGAATTAGAAAAAAGGTAGAACGTGTCGCGGGACACACGGTAGGAACTTTAGTTCCTTTTAAGCAAAAGTTATGTAATACATCTGACGTTATAGATAAACAATTTGCATATTCTTTGGTGGTTGAGTAGTAAGCACACCAGACTCTCACGCGGTAGACCCGGGTTCGATTCTCCGCGAGGAATTATTTTTTAATGGTAATTTCATTTTTAAATAATCATTCTGCTTGATATTGATAACGACAACAGGTAGACGTTTGAAATATTTAGCAGAATATTCATTATTATAGATAATGGTACGGTACCCTCCATGAGGAAGTCCGACTGGCAACATCTACTTATAACAGCATCGTATATTTAAAAAAGGAAACCGTAGCATTATACAAATTGGACATTCGTTTACCACAAAATTAGTGGAAACATAAAATTGAATTGTTAAATTTTTAATTTGAAGTTATATTACAGTTTATGGAAATTTTTATTTTCTAGATTTTTTCCTAAGTGGGTCGTGGAAAAAATATGCTGCTCGACTCGTGTGGATTGTCCATATCGCACTTGAACGATTCAGCACTCCGCCTACGGCGTCGTGCTCCATCTTCGTCCACGTGCGATATGGCCATCACTAGTTGCACAAACTACAATTTCAGTTTTCAAAATTGCAGCACCCTGTATTTCGAAAAGTAGCTAGACCCCTTAATCGCTCAAAAAAAAGATGAGAATAATAGTAAAAATTTATCCGAACAAATTCAACTAGATCACTAGCACTGCGAATACCAGCTTTGCATAGAATTTCAATATAGCATCGGTGGTTCAGTGGTTAGAATGCTCGCATTGCACGCGGGCGGCCCGGGTTCGAATCCGGGCAGGATCATATTTATTATTATGAATCGCTGCTTCGTAAACGAGAGAGAGACTAAGGAGGCACAAGCACGCAAAAGCAAGGCACATAACGAAGCAATGTAACATAACGTAGCGTAACGTAACGCGTAACGGTCAGATCTTTTGCGTCGCGACCCCTGGTCGCTCAAACATAACCTGGCGTAAAGAACTAAAGTTCCAAAACTAATTTAAAGAATTGTGCAGCCGCCCGGAAATACAAACTAAATGAAGAACATAAGCAAGGTAGAATAATATTTGCCTTAAATTATGTTTTAAACGATACATTAAATTTTTGGGGCAGGGTAATTTTTTCCGATGAAAAAGTATTCCAATCACATGATGACGGCCATATTAGAGTTTATAGACCTCCTCGAAGTAGGTTTAATGAAAATTATATTTCTTCTAAAGATAAGTCTGGACGATTTTCTGTAAATGTTTGGGCTTGGATGTATAGAGGAGGTTTAGGAATGTGCTGGAGAATCGAAGGAAGATTAAATGCGAGGAATTATTTGGATATTTTAGATGGAGTGATGTTACTATCGGTTAGGGAAATCTTCCCCGATGATAATTTTATTTTTCAGCATGATAATTGCTCAGTGCACACTGCTCGCAGCGTACGCAATTATATTGCTGAAAATAACATTGAAACGCTACCATGGGTCGCTAAAAGTCCAGACCTTAATCCAATAGAAAATGTTTGGGCGCTTATGGTGAAAAAATTAAAATATTTAAATACAATTCCACGAAACAAAGAGCACTTATGGACACTAATAGAAGAAACCTGGGAAAGCTTGAGAGAAGATGAACATTTAACATTAAATTTAACTGACTCAATGCCTACAAGATTACAAGACCTTATCAATAATAATGGGAGTATGACACGTTATTAATTATTGAATGTAAACTTTCATGGCTTTCATGCTACCATGGTCTATGATCTATTTGTTAGTTCATTTATTTGAAATGTTTTAATTCTGAATTACGTGGATCTCGTATCCAAATCTAAAACTGTAAACTTTTCTATTGAAATTTTGTAGTTATTTTTGAAATTTTATGGCTACAAATGCACAATTATTTGAATCAGGTTTTCTAATTTTTCTCGATTCTGTTGTTACTGAAGCATTAGTTTTCTGTATCTTTTGCATGTCTTGCCGTATTAAAGGGATTTTCGTATAAATAATCAGATAAAGCTATGTTTAGCTCTATTCTAGTTAAAACTGGTCTTCCATTTCCAATTTTTCCTACAACAGTTTGATCCTTGTCTCACCTTTTTTTTTCAAATCAGTCATCTAATTAACCAACCAAATTTCATTAAAAAAAATATTCGAACCTGTAAAAATGTAATACTTTTGTATTTATTACAATATCACACTATTTCTAAATTTAAGCTAGTTACTGTTTGTGTATAAATGATATACTTAATAGATTTTTCTTTTTTCCAATTTGTTTTATTGCTTTTTACACAGCTACAAAAACACTATTTTGGATTATAATAGTTGTACCAGTTTTATACGACGCCGGTTGTATGATGTATGTCAAAAGTAAAAGTGACGTTTTAAATAATTTATTTCCAACTGCAACAATTTCAATAACTATACCTACCTACTGGTGTTTGATTGATATTACTAGAAAATTTAATATGGAAAGTGAATCACAGTGAATTGAATACTTATCAAGTATATAATTCGTTCAATAACATAAAAAGTAATCAGCTTCATAAATGTAGTAGCTTACTTTTGACTAGACGCCTAACTTTTTTCCTTACAGTAATGTTGGTAAATGTTAGCTTAATAGGGGTAGCAAGGATAAAATATGTTTATTTGACGAATTTTAAAAATTTATAAATAACCGAATTTTTCTTTGTTAATTATCGAAATAATTATCTAAATAACGTGGGAAAATATTTGTCCTACAAAATTTAAGGTTTTGTTAAGGAGTCCCCCTTTCCAACATTTATCATAAACAAGGTCATGAAAAATAATTACTAACCGGCAGATTTTTTTTTATTGGTTGGCTAACATTTGCAAAGTTTACCACCCACATTCTTTTACAAATTGCGTGGTATGTCATCTTGGTCCTACGCTCAAAAGTTGTAGTACTAATACTTGACGTAAAAATAATTACTATCAAGCTGAATGTTCGAGAATAACTTCGTTTTAATGAGACGCCCAACAAATTCTTGAACGAAAATTCTCGATTGTAGTTTATAACTGAGATAATAGGGATAAAATATGTTGATTTGACGAATTTTAAAAATTTATTAATAACCGAATTTTTATTTGTTAATTATCGAGATAATTATCTAAGTAACGTAAAAAAATATTTGTCCTACAAAATATAAGGTTTTATCAGAGAGTCCCCCTCTCCAACAATAAAATAAGGTCATGATAGAAATGGATGAATAAATTGATTTGACATTTGGCAGATTTTTTTTAAATGTAAAAGGGCATATTTTTATGAAAAATTTTCCATTTCTTGATCCAGAGGTGTACCTTTGGAAGAATGTGTCACATTTTCCCTCCCATTTTTTACGCCACTGGCATTTGAAGCTATTTTCATTCTATTTTGTATTTCTCAATGATTTTCACGTGAAAAACGCATAACCTTCACATATCAAAAAATTTGCAGTTTTCCAGTTGTTTTATGTTTTCATGAAGTCTGCATCATAACTTTTCAATGATTCATAAAAAATTTGCTTCTTGCATTTTTTTTAATAACTACAAGTGGTTAGAATATGTAACAGACACTAATTTATGAAACAGCAATGTATCTAAAACATTAGAAGAAGATTTTTGATTTGTTTGAATTTATTAACAAAAGATTTAAGCAGCCAACAGCTCAGAAGAGATGTTCAAGATTTTGTCCATTTATATTTATGCATAATTTGCAACACCTTCAAAAGACTGGCAATTCCCGGAGATAATTGCTGTAGCAGCATTGATTATTTTTATTGTTTTGTTAATAAAATCACAAGTTTGAACAAATATCTTCTCCAAATGTTTCAGATGCATTGCTTTTTCATAAACAAGTTCCTGTTACATATTCTAACCATAGGTAGTTTTGTAGTTATTGAAAAAAATACAAGACAAAAATCTTTTTTATTCAATTATTAAAGTGATCATGAAAACATCTAATATCTTGAAACCACATATTTTTTGATATGTAAAGATTATGACTTTTTCACGTGAAAACTATCGAGGAATACAAAATTAATTAAAAATAGCTTAAAATGCCAGTGGCGTAAGATATTATAGGGAAAATGTGACATATTCATCCAAATGTACACCAATGGATCAAGAATTGAAACATGTTTTTCCCACAAAATATACCCTTTTACATTTAGAAACAACCTGCCAATTGTCAAATCAATGAATTTATCAATTTCAAAGTTATCGAGGTAAAACATTCAAATTTTCATAACTTCAACACCCCGTATTTCGAAAAGTAAATGAACTGGACCCCTCCAACCTCATATCATTTTGTCCAATATTACGAGAGGTATCTACATGCAAACTATGTAAATGTCATTGGAAAACACCCTGTATAAGCATTTGAGGAGGATAAATAGAGAAAATTATGGAAATAATAGTAAAAATTTATCCGGACAAATTCAAGTAGATCACCAGCACTGCGAATACCAGCTTTGCATACAATTTTAATATAGCGTAGGTGGTTCAGTGGTAGAATGCTCGCCTTCCACGCGGGCGGCCCGAGTTCGAATCCCGGCCGGAGCATATGAATCGCTGCTTCGTAAACGAGAGAGAGACTAAGGAGAGAGTACAAGCACGCAAGCAAGGCACATAACGAAGCAACGTAACATAACGTAACGTAACGCGTAACGGTCAGATCTTTTGCTTCGCGACCCCCGGTCGCTCAAACATAACCTGACGTGAAGAACTAAAGTTCCAAAAGTTCAAAACAAGGACCAAAAGATAGGTTTCACACAAACATTTACTAACAAATCCGTACACGACTGTCGCGAGAAATGAATAAAAGAAGGTAGAACGTGTCGCGGGACACACGGTAGGAACTTTAGTTCCTTTTAAGCAAAAATTATGTAATATATTTGACGTTATAGATAAATGATTTGCATATTCCTCGGTGGTCGAGTATTACGCAAACCAGACTCTCACGCGGTAGACCCGGGTTCGATTCCCCGTGAGGAAGTTTTTTTTTATTGTTAATTTTATTTTTAAATAATTATTCTGCTTGATATTAATAACGACAACAGGTAGACGTTTGAAATATTTAGCAGAATATTCATTATTACAGATAATGGTACGGTACCCTTCATGAGGGAGTCCGACTGGCAACATCTACTTATAACAGCATCGTATATTTAAAAAGGGAAACCGTAGCATTATACAAATTGGATATTCAAGAACTGTACGTTTACCACAAAAAAATTAGTGGAAACATAAAATTGAATTGTTAAATTTTCAAGTTGAAGTTATATAACAGTTTATAGAAATTTTTGTTTCTAGATTTTTTCTTAAGTGAGTCGTAGAAAAAATATGCTGTTCGACTCGTGTGGATTGTCCATGTCGCACTTGAACGATTGAGCACTCCGCCTGTGCGATATGGCCATCATATCCACACTAGTTGCACAAACTACTATTTCTATCAAAATATGCCCTTTTACATTTAAAACCAACCTGCCAAACGTGAAATCAATTTATCCATCCATTCTAAAGTTATCGAATTGAAATATTCAAGTTTTCAAAATTTCAACACCCTGTATTTCGAAAAGTAAATGTGCTAGACCCCTTATCCTCATGTCATTTTGACATCCGATGCTGTAAATAAACAAAAAAGATCAATCGCGCAAAAAAATTATGGAAATAATAGTAAAAATTTATCCGAACAAATTCAAGTAGATCACCAGCACTGCGAATACCAGCTTTGCATAGAATTTTAATATAGCGTCGGTGGTTCAGTGGTAGAATGCTCGCCTTACACGCGGGCGGCCCGGATTCGAATCCCGGCCGGAGCATATTAATCGCTGCTTCGTAAACGAGAGAGAGACTAAGGAGAGAGCACAATCACGCAAGCAAGGCACATAACGAAGCAACGTAACATAACGTATCGTAACGTAACGCGTAACGGTCAGATCTTTTGCGTCGCGACCCCCGGTCGCTCAAACATAACCTGACGTAAACAACTAAAGTTCCAAAATGTAAATATATTAACATTTAAATTTATGAAATCTTACAGATAACCCGTAAAATGGATGAAAATTATAGAGCTGGCTAAAAAGGGCCAAAATATGAAAAAACACACACAGTAGGAATAAACCATGGAGCTAGTATTAAGAGGAGTCGCTACGCCTGTTATAAAAGTGGTATCGGTTTCGCCATTTTACTACCACTTCTCTGTCAACTTGACATTAGTATTGTTTGGAGGATGTGAATTGGGTATTTTTGGACTTTCTTTATGTTAGTGTCGTTTTTTTCTATTTTAATAATTGAACAATAATGGTTTCTTGTGCTTCACGAAGTTGTACAAGTAGAGACAGTGTAAATACGAAAAAATCATCAGGAACAACATATCATAGGTTAGTAAACAATCGAAACAGGATTGTACTGGAATATATTTCTTTGTGCTTCAATAAGTTTTATTTAACTTCATATTATATTTAATGTTTGTAGATTTCTTAGAACTCCATCAATAAGAGATATGAGGTTGAAATTTGTGAAGAGGTTCTTGGCTCTGCCGTCGACGCCATATTGCTAACACCACAATGTCACTCATGTGATACCACTTTCCTATTATAAGATAGTCGACTGTTTCATCTCCTCTTAATAGTAGCTCCATGGAATAAACTAAGAATCAATACTGAATATCTAACAGGCCAAGTCCCAGTAAAAGATAACCTGCATATAACAGGGATCTCAACTGCAGACATTGTGGCATGGAGACCGAGACCGCAACCCATATCTTATATGATAGATCAAAGAATTGTTGCTGCTGATTGGTATATATCGATTTGTTTGCCTGAAGTAATTGCAGAGTTTCGAAAAAAACAAATCCCAACAGCGTATGATGCTCCTCCAAGACAATACGAGCTTGAAAAACAATTGAGTTGTTGAAAGAAGAAAACATCAAATTCTTGGGCCTATCATTTACACCCAGTATAAACTGTGTAAAAAATACAACTTTGATAAGCTGTAACCGTATAAAACACACTTTCCCATGAAACTTTTTCAGCATCCTTCAAACTCCGGAGTATAAATTACATTATATTCTATGTCAATTTTTTAATTTCTGATTTATAATATGCTTTATATATCTATCTATCAATTCACCTGTAAAATATGCTTTTCCTTCTGCGACTTGTACGGCTATTTCTTTATTCAATCTCTTTTATTTCCGTTCTTTCTGGTTTCACTTGTCTGTCTGTCTGTTTTCCATTTCCGGTACGACGTATTCCATTGCTTCAATTTTTGTTCGTTTTTCTTGGAGTTTCTAATAAAAAAAATATCATTATCCTAATTAAATACAATTACAATCAATATCAGTGATCGTCGTCGTCGTCTTTGTCGACTTTTTCCTTTGATCGGCATTTATGATCATATGCCGATGAAAGGAAAAAGTCGGCGCGGGCTTCTTATTTCTAATATAAGATAGTTTCAAAATTTTTGATAAATGCTTCTTTTCGTAAAACGAAACGTTCTATTGGCTGATGAAATTTCACATTTAGCAATAATTGGATTTTATATACCTCCAAACTGCGTTGGATCGATTGTGATGTGGAATAGACTAGGTATAGTCCTATACGTTTCATTCATTAGTTTTATTATAACAATTATTATTGTCATCAAAGGGAACCTGCTTAAAGACTAGTGGCGCCTCTTCTGGTAAATTTGTTAGTTCGTTTGTGAGATCGAGTTGTTTACAAAGATAACAACATACATATTCAACAGTTATTTTTTCAGCATTTCTTTTAATTTGTGCAAATTTAATTTATAAATATTGAATTAAAACAAGAAATATTAGTATTGTAACCAAAATACAAAGTGATAATGAGTATGAATAATGTTGAAAATAAGTCATTATCTGGAAATACAGATTGTTGTTTTATTGTGCCACATTGGTAAAGCGCAAGTTAGATTTTTTAAGTAAAAAATAAACTTTTTAAAATTTTTATTTAAACTAAGATGAGAACAAGTTTTTAGTGCAAAGATAAAATGTAGACTGAATAAATATAGTTTAAAAAAACTGTGTGTGTGTGTGATTAAGTCTTATTGGCACTGGTTTTCACAACCAACTGGCCAGTCAATTTGTTATAAGTTCTCTCCTGACAGAATTAGGGTTAGTAATTACATTGTATTTTTGATTAGATTACATTTTTCTCTCTCAGTGGTTAGTTCTTTCATAATTATTAACTTTTAGCTCTTGTTTTTTTTTCTTTTTTTTTTCTTCTTTATTATTTTTTTTTTTCTTTTTTTTTTCATAGATATTTTTTTTTTGCTGTTTTTTTCTTTTATTTATTATTTATTTATTTTTTTAACTTTATTATTATTATTATATATGTTTTTTTTTCATTTTGTTGTTATATATATTTTTTTTTTGTCAGAGCTTTATATTGATACAGTTTATATGGCTATACAAAATCTTATATACATCTATATTCTTGGACTCCAAAAGTAGCAATAAGTTGGTAGGAAGTGAAACATTATATTGAATTAGTTTGGTGTAGAAATTTGTTATGTTAATATAGTTAAGCGGGCATTCTAAGAGCATATGTTGTAGATCAGCTACCTCACCGCATATACATTCATCATTATTTACCAGACCTATTTTTCTTGAATACACTGGAGTCATGGCGTGATTACTTCTTATCCTACATAGAGTTCTGATGAAACCTCTATTATGCAGTTGATTAAACCATGGATTATGGGGTAATGTGGGTTGAATATTTTTATAATATTTGCCTTTATCTGAAATGTTATAAAGTTCTTGCCATTTCGTCCGTTTGAGTGATTTCATTATGGATAGTATGTCACCCTTTGGAAGTTGATATTTTTGTACAACTTGATCCTTCTCTGTAGCCTTTTTTGCCAAATCGTCCACTATTTCATTGTTTTTGATACCGATATGGGCTTTTATCCAGCACAAAATTATGTTTTTCCCTGCTTTTACTGCTTCGCTGTTTAATGAAGTGATTTCGCTGAAGATGTTGTTTTCTCTACTATTGTGTGTATTAGATTTCAATTTTTGTATAATGCTTTGGCAGTCTGTAAATATAATGTAGTTTATTTCTTGTTGTTTAATACATATTTCAAAGGCTTCTTTAACTGCTATAAGTTCGGCTGTAAAGATTGTCATATTATCAGGTAGTCTGTTATTTATTGTTATGTTTTTTTGAGGGTAGTATATAGCATATCCCACTTTACCATTCATTTTTGAACCATCTGTATATAATTTCTGGTAATTTATCCAATGGTTTTGTACATGATGAAGGTGATCTACTCTAGTCATAAAGTCTGTTGCATAAGTTTTACTTATATGGCATTTAAAGGGAGTTAAAACATCTTCATAATTTAACTTTTGATATTTCGTTTGTTCCATCTGGTGAATATCATTAAAGCTATTTGAGAAATTGATAAAACTTTCCACTAATAGAGGAGCTTTCTTTTTGTCCCAGTAATGATGAGTTAAGGACATGGTGGTTAACTGTACAATTTTATCTAGTAACGAATTACCTCTTACCGCCAGATTAACTGTATATTTTTCACCTAAAAATTCTCTGCGTAGTGAAAGTGGAGGTTCATTAAGCTCTGTTTCCATAACCAATATTGGTGTGCTGCGAAGGTATCCGATACTCAGTCTGAGTGCTTTATTTTTTATCTGTTCGATTTTTTGAAGTAAGGAATTAGATGCCGAGCCATAAAATATTGATCCATAATCTAAGATCGATCTTATCAAGTTTCTATATAATAATATTGAGACATTTGGATCGGCTCCCCAGTTACTGACGCTTACAGTCTTGATGATATTCATTGCATTCTCCGTTCTTCGCAATACGTTTAAAAAAACTGAAAAACATGCTTCTAAAGAATATCGAACTAAAAAGTTGAAAATAATTTTAAAAATAAACTTAAAACAATAGTATATAAAAAAATACTAGTATAATTGAGGGAAAAGCATGGGGTGCTCGATATACGAAAATTATGGCACAAAGCGCCCCACGCTTTTCCCTAAAGTAATATAATATTTTTTTATATACTATTGTTTTAAGTTTATTTATCTATGATCACCTTTTGAATTAGTCATTTACGAACCAAAAAGAATGTGTGAAATCATACATCATACATACGTTAAAAAGCGTGCGTAAATGAACAATGCTTTTAAATGGGGTTTTCATTTTAACACTCTTTTTTAGCTACGTGATTATCTAGTTGCCTTGAATTTAGTCGTTTGTTGTATAAACTTTTATGCTGACAGTAAATTTGACAGAAGTGTCAGACAGAGTGAAAAATATTTGTTACTTTAAAAAAAGACAAATTACCCAATGATATAATTAGTAATTTAAATAATTGGCCTCATTTTACTGTAAATATGAATTTAAATAATCAGAATACGTTGTGTATACATTTGTTTATAGAAAATTCATTTTCAAGTATTTTAACCCCTTCAGAGCACATTTTTTTAAATTTTTTCTTCATGTGCTCTTAGATAAACTTTTGTATGACACTTGTGCGTGAAGTACTTTTGCGCACTCGTTGCGAAAAAGGCACTCTCTACGCTCGTTCTTTGCATTTTCGCAACTCGTGCGCAAAAGTATAACTTTACGCACTAGTATCATAAATAACTATTTTAAAATTAGTTTCAACTTTTTAGTTCGAAATTCTTTAAAAGCGAGTTTTTTAGTTTTTTTAACTATATTTATTTTTGATTTTTTAGTTCGATTTATTGTCAATAGAGTTTTTCTTCAAGTTTTCATTGATAGTATTATAAATTTCCAACAGAGGGTGCACGAATGTAAAATTCTTCTTGAGCAACGTAATAAAATTCGATCTTATTCTTATAATTCTATGTCTTGCTGCAATATAAATGAAATTTTTTCAATTAATCATTTTAGACAGAGTTGTATCATCTTGTGCTTGATGATTTGTGAAATGATATTACACTATTAGCGACTAACTAATAATGACGACCCACGAGTTATGTGTGGTGACAATAATAGATTCTATTATTTTAAGGAACACCCGCAAACCTGCTGAATAGACAATTATTTAGATATATAAGTGCAATTTGTTTATAATTAAGATAGAGAGAGATATACAGTAAATAGATAGTTATAGTAACGTTAGTTACATTAGTTTTAGTATTTAATCTCATTTTGATTATTGATAGTTGTAGTTAGTTGTTCATAAATTAATATTTTTTCTTTTTAAAAAGTTATTTCGAAGAAGAAAATATATAATTAGCGACTAACTAATAATGACGACCCACGTCCAGAGAATGTAGCCGGTGACGTCAGCACAAACCTGCGCCTTAGCCCGCTCAGCTAACGAACGCATACTAACAATCAAAGGAGAGTTACAAACCCACAAACATACAATTGAAGCTAATAAAAGCGTGATAATAAAAAAACTATACAATTATAAAACAATAGAAATATAAACTGCTGAATATAATAAAATATAATAATCGTGTTAACAGGATGTTATACACACACGTGTTGATATGTTTTGCTGAATTTGACAAATGCAATGATATGAATAATTTAGTAAGTTTCCGTGGGAAATGTCTAGTAAGCATTTATATAGTTATGGGTAGTTATGGTACATTTATTGGAAAGTTAACAGAAATGGATACAAGCAGTAAGCATACTTATCATAGTCTAATCAATAAGATAGTGAAAAACGTGTTAATTTTTGATAAATCTCCTTAAAATATGAGCAATGGTTCTTTCAATCCGAAATGACAACATCTAGAAAAATATATTGAATGTAGAGCATTTAGCTTTTTGTTAATAATTCAAAAACTATCAATATTTAAGGAATTCTGAAAAAAGATCCTGAAAGAAGAAGTTTCCAATAAAAAAAGACTAGCTCCCGCTACTCTATCTTTATCATTTATAAATTTAATTAAACGCAACAAAATGTTCAAAGATTGTACCTATTAAAAATATTTTCTCTCATCGTGAGGCCCTCCCTATATACTGGGTGTCTCATAATATTTATAAAAAAAAATAAAAAAAAATAAAAAAATTTTAATAGGTTAGATTTTCTTGAAGATTTACAAATTCATGAAGAATTACAAGACAATAGTTTTTGTTTGAATAAACAAGTACAATTGAATAGATCTTATATTCCATTGCATAGACGTTTAAATCTGGCTAGTAGTTGATCTGAGTAATGGGTCCTCATTAGACTCTAAATCAGATCTTTCTCTTTGAAAATAACTCACATTGGTTTTTTTGGGATATTTTTTTAAAGTATAATTTGACCATTATTTTCTTTAGATTTAAATATATATAAAATCTTTTTTTTTTCAATAAATTCTGTAACTTGTTTTTTACATACTAATCCTCTCTCTATGATGATATTCATATTTATCCATAACATCATCAAACTGATACCATTTGGTCCATTTGTTTATTTTAAATATTTCTGAACTTTTGTTGTAGTTGTTTTTAGAATTAGATTTAGTAATGGTTTCTCATTAAACCCTTAATCTCTTTCTTATTAGTAGTGGATTTGAGTAATGGGTTCTCATTAGATTCTAAATCAGATCTTTCTAATTGAAAATCACTCACATTGGTTTTCGAGATATTACTTGATATATAATTGACTATTATTTTCTATAGATTTAAATAGTTTTTAATAACTTCTGTAATTTGTTTTTACATACTTCATTATTCGAATTGTTATTGTATTTGGAGATTCCTTTGACTATTAATTGATTATCTAGTTTGAATTAGATTTGGAAAGGGGTTCTCATTAGACCCTTAATCTTATTCGTTTTTGGAATTAGATTTGAATATTGCGTTCTCATTAGACTTTAATCAAATTTATTTTCCCTTATTAGATGTGTTTTGTTATTGGTGACTACCAGACTACAATGTTTATTTAATTTTGTTGTTTGGAACCATTCTCAGATAATTCATTTCATTATTATTTGCATTAACATTTCAATTGTTTAAATTAATTTGTTTACTTTTGGATCTCTCTTGACATATATGTGAATTTTCTATTTTGAATTAGATTTAGTAATGGGTTCTCATTAGACCCTTAATCTTTTTCAGTATTTTATAACTTGATAGGTTCTCATTAGACCTTAATATCAAATTATTTGTTTATAATTTTATTTAGGAAATGTACATATCTGTTTTGGGACATTGGAAAAAAAAATTTCTACAATGTCATTTTTAAACTCATGTTAGAATGATTGAGTTCTATGTTCACTGTCATTTGTCATATGCTAATTTTTAAAATTGAAGGAGTGTCCTTTCAACATCCGTTAGACGAACACGTGTTCGTAGTTCAGTCTAAAATAATTTTAACAAAATTTTTTAAAAATGTTTAATATCTAGATATAATACACCCTAAACAGGGAATCATTTTAATTTTAATGTTATCCTATATCTTTTAATTTATGACGTCAATGTGTTGTCAAAGTTTCTTGTATAAATTACCTGACGAGTAAGTAATTCTTTATCTACTTCTTTTATATTTTCCAACTTTTTTACTTACTTGCAGGTAAGCACTGAAGATGGCTTAGTAGCCGAAAGCGCTCTGCGATTTTAATAAATTAATATTTACACAGAATACAAATATGTTTTCTTGACTTTCGAGTCATGTGTAATCAGCTATAAAGTACTCATCATAATATTCTGACTGTTTTCAAGAGCTTATATCTTCGAAACGGTTCTAGATAATAAGATGCGGTTTCCACAGTTAGGTTTAAAATAAATAATAATAATAATTTTTTTTATTAAGTACCAAAAAACACATACAAAAAATACAATTTCTATTGCCACGGAAGAAAATTCTTGTGTGTGGCTCAAAAGATAACAAAATGTTTACATATGTAATATATAATGCTATACTATTATAAAACAAAACCAAAAAATGCATTAAACTTTCTTAATATTTTAGAAATTTTCATAAATTTATGAATCTATGATTCCACCTAACAGCACCGGTCCAAAAAAAAAAGCAATGCAAGGTGATAATAAGTTTTTACCAGTTTAATGAGAAAATATGTTATTAATTTGGTCATAGTTAAGTTTAATCCATTCAACAGAATGCTTCTTAAAAACATTAACACGTTCTAAATTTCTAATATTATTATCGATAAAATTTATAAATATATGAATGTAATGTAAAAAGTATCTCCCCCCCAATCTGGACTTTGTACTAAAAGAATATGCATTATCGTTGCTAAAATTTCTTGTGAAATAATTATGAGGTAATGCATTAGTGTTAATTTTTTTCATATACCAATTCATTAAAAGTGTCTTTACATATATCTGTCTAATATTTAAGAACGAACTAATTTTAAACAACTCTTTTGTAGGAAAATCGAATGGTTTTTTATACATAATTTTAATTATTTTTCTATGAAGAATATCCAGCGGCTTTAGAGTAGTATCAAAAACTCCTCCCCAACCGAGACAACCATACCCTAGAATAGAATTTACAAGTCCGTAATAGATAATTTTTAAGGAATGTATATCTGTAATATTTGCTAATTTTTTAAAAACATATATCAAATATCTTAATTTTTTGCACATGTTATCAATTTGGTAAGACCAACTTAAAAAGGAATCTACTATTATCCCAAGATATTTAGCCTTATTTTGCAAAAGCAAAGTATTAGAGTTACACGTGCATGTAAAAGTATTCGTAGAAGATGCATAGCAGTCACAACTGAAATGTGTAATAATTTTGTTATATGAAGGTAAACTTTTTTTACGTTTGGCAAAAGGGATTATTACTGTTTTTGCTTCATTAAGAAGAAGACCATTAATGTTCATCCATTTCTTAGCTAAGTAAAGTCCAAATGATACTTTATTCCTAAGTGTATCCCAATTATTATCGTCAAAAACCAAAACCGTGAGTTTTGTTGTGACACATTTATATAAAGGGCGTACTTCCGGTTTACCCGCTAGAAAGTTGGCGTATTTTCGGAATACAGTAGATGTAATTTTTTAAATGGGACACCCTGTATATTTAGCAATTTCGCGAAAGAACTCATGTTTACTTTTTAGTTTAAAATCAGTGCACAGAAAGCGAAGTTAGATAACTTTAACTGGGATACTGTAATGATTCAGATATCTCAATAAATAAATCTTAATAAATAATAATCAAGGAGGCGATAATATGTCACATCACAAAAATATTGCGATCATTGACAGAACGTCACATTGTGTTTGAACCAGTCAGAACAAGATGGTATTTTGAACCAAAATGTTTACTTTCAACAAGACGGGGCTCCACCCCATTATTCCATCATAACAAGAGAATCTGTTGACCAACAATTTGGAAATAATTGGATTGGTAGGACTGATCCAATAGAATGGCCTACAAATTCTCCAGACCTGACTGTTCCAGATTTTTTGTATGGGGATTTGCGAAAGATAGAGTCTACAACCCGATGCCTGCTACTATTGAGGAATTAAAAAATAACATACGGCAGGTAATGGAAAATATTCCTCTTGAAATGCTGACAACTCGGTTCGATTCCACAAATGTATAGACCAAGAAGGAAGACACATCGAACATTAGTTTTAGAGTGCCCTGAAACATGTTTTTATTTGTTTTTTACAGTTCACTTTAGCTAATAAAGTTCCAACTTTATATTTAAATCATTACAGTATCCTAGTTAAAGTTATCCAACTTCGCTTTCTGTGCACCGATTTCAAACTTTAAAGTACCGTTATAAAGTGAAAATATGTGCCTTTCAATAAATTGCTAAATATACAGGGTGTCCTATTTAAAAAATTACATCTACTCTATTCTGAAAATACGCCACTTTTTTGTAGAGAGAAAATGGCAGCTTTATTAATTGCTATTGAAAATTTAGAAAATCAAGAAATGTATCAGCGGCCTCGAGAGAGACGAGGAATATAGAGAAGAGCTTTTACATTTTTATCTGACAGAAAGTTTATTAAAACGTTCAGATTAACTAAAGAATTAGCTAGAGAGCTAATCATTATTCTGGTACCCTTAATAGAACAAGGGAATCGTGCAAGTACATTATCTCTTGAAAATTTCCCAGATAAAAGAGGCTCATTATCTTTTTCTTGCATTAAATTTATTAATGTTCGTTTTTGGTTTTGGGTGCAATAATTTTTTTTTGGTTTCACTTTCCATGTTTATCTTGTTATTCTTGTTCTACATTCGAGTAAGTACATTGTACATTCTAACTTCTAACAAATAACCAAATCATTACTGTCATCACAGATCATATAACTACTACTGTCATTTCATTATTTTACAACTTTACAAGAGAAGTGGCATGGAACACGATATAATATCGATTTTTCGGTGTTGCCAGTTCATGTTATTCGACAAAATTTATCTCATGCGACTTGGATGTCGAACCCATTTGAGAATGCCAGATGCCAATGTTGTGCGACAATTTCTATCGACATATTATGTCGAATACGACAAATGTCATTCGAGAATAGGCCCCCAGGTCAGAGAAAAAGTGTCATAGATATTACTATGTGCTCACAGAGTATCAGCCAACTATTGAAGTGGAAAGTAGCGGAAGACCCACACGACAAACTATTAGCTGACATTAACGAATCAGCTAACCTAGCAATTCCCAAAATCCAACAAAACAAAACAAACCCTCCATTAAAATACAAGTCTTGGTAAACGGAAGAATGTACCACTGCAGTGAGGAAGAGACAACAGTTTTATAAAATCTATAAAACCAACCTGAACTTTTCAAATGTCATCATGTATCAAGAACAAGATGCCAGTATAAAGAAACTTACTAATAATGTGAAAAGGCAGAGCTGGAAAGAATATTGTCTCAGTTTAAATAAAAACTCACCGATGAAAGAAGTCTGGGACAAATTAAATAAATATAAAAATGGGAAACAATCGAACTCAGCTCAATCTAATGGGTAGAATGGACATACCAATTTCACCATAACATTGCTCCATACTGGGTAAATGAAGAATCATATACCATTCAGACACAACCAGATGACCATATGTTGATTAGACCGTTTTTAATACATCACCAGGAGACGATAGTATCCAATACCAAATGGTTTCAGAAATTCCAAAGGTATCAAAAAGACGACTGTTAAACATTTACAAACATCCATCCTATACCAGAAGATTGGCATAGATATCTTATAATTCCAATTCTAAAACAAGGTAAAAAAAATTCTCCTGAATCGTATCGACCCATCTCACAGAGATATTGTATTATGAAAACCTATGAGAAGATCATAAAAAATAGATTAGAGTACTGCATGGAAAGAAATCAGACAATCTCAACTAAACAATACGGATTTAGATGTCGAAGATCTACTTAAGAAATAACTTCAAAACTGACTAGCGACCTTCAATTGATACAAATAACAAATCAGTAGCAGCATTATTCATTGTCATAAAAGGAGCATATGACGCAATTGATTTTAAAATTTTGACAAGAATATATAGCAATAGATAACTAATCATACAAATTAATGGAGAGAGAAGTACCCCAAGATCTACATCAAGTGGACTTCCACAGGGCGGCATATCAAGTCCTATTCTATTTTCTATCAATACATCAGATATAATCAGATAATCTAGAAACAAAGTTTGCAGACGATATAAGCATATATGCAGAAAACAAAATAATCAACTACACCATAAGAGATCTTAGTATGTCCACTCATAAATTGGCCAAATGGTTTAACAAAAACCATTTCATTATATCCCTACAAAACGTCGACACTATGTACATTCACACGTGAACGACATCAAATAGGATAAACATATTAACTGACAGCCACGCAGCCCTTGCAGCTTTAGATAGCCGCAAGATAACATCCAAACTGGCAAATTATTGCCATAAGGAAATAAAGGAACCGAAAGACCACATTAACGTAAGAATGGTGTGGGTGCCGTGTACACTCCAAAACAGGTACACAGTAAGACACAGGGGTTAAACGGGCCGAAGAACTACTGAATATCAATAACAAGACACTGGTCTCACTTTTTATCTATTTACACAGACGGGTCTAAAATAGGAGAAAATACCGGATGTGCTTTTATCATGCCAATGAAAAAAATATCAGATTAAATTACCAAATAATATATCTGCTTATACAGCTGAACTTATAGCAGTAATAGGGGCCATCAAATTTGCAAATAATCATAAAAAAAAGATGCTGTGGATAATACTGACAGATATTAAAACCTCTGTATATTTTCTAAAAAATGTCAAGCAATATTTTAGAAGAAATTCAATCGTTTAGAGATTTAAATAAGAACATTAGATTACTATTGATTGAAGGTCACAATGGTTTAGAAGATAATGAAATGGTGGACAAACTGGCAAAGCAAGCCACAGAAGATGAAGAGGAAATGAGGGAAGTAAAGGTCCCAGCCATAAATATTTATGTTACATTAAAAAATATTGGCAAGAAAGGTATACAAGGGAAACAAGAACCGTAAAATTTCAGCGAGTGCAGACAAATGTTTACAGAAAACCATAGTTTAAAAATAAGACATTCTATCAAAATGATGAATAGAATACGGTGTAGGCTTATAACCAAAATTCAAGTTCAAAATAGGATTAGAAAACTCACCAAATTGCGAATGCGGAGAAGTATGTTCACTAAGCCACGTATTATGGGAATGACAGTTATTCACAAGACAAAATCAAGATTTCATGGAGGAACTAACAGAAGTTGGAGTTGAATTACCCACCAATTCAGACACGTTATTGTATACACGAAATATAAACATTTATAATTGTATATACAGGTTGTTTTCAAATGACACTTTCGTTTGCATGTAGATACCTCTCGTAATATTGGACAAAATGATATGAGGATTGAGGGGTCCAGCTCATTTACATTTCGAAATACTGAAATACTTCAATGGTTTTCACTAAAAAACGCATAACCTCTACATATCAAAAAATTCGTAGCTCTCAAGATATTTAATGATTTCATGAAGCCGATCACAACAAATTTTTTTATATGTAAGGATTATGCGTTTTTTACGTGAAAACCATCAAGGAATACAGGATCAATTGATAATAGCTTCAAATACCAGTGGCGTAAAAAATGGGAGGGGAAATGTGACATATTCTTCCAAATGTACACCACTGGACCAAGAATTGAAAAATGTTTCTCCATCAAAGCATGCCCTTTTACATTTAAAAACAACCTGTGTTAGCATTTGAAAAAGATGAATAAAAATAAATAAATCAAAAATAAATATAATAATACAAAAATAGAAAAAAAAAGTCAAAACAAGGACCAAAAAACAAAAAAAGATAAAGGCATGATAAAAAAGTTGAATAAAAGTAATACCAAAAAAACATTTACTAACAAATCCGTCCACAGATATCGCGAGAATAAATTTTTTTATGGCTTGGACTCACGTCATTCAGCCAGTCGCATCAGGAGAAAATTATAATACATATAATCAAAAAGAAAAAAATAAATCTCACTCACGCCTACATACTAGAAGAAAGAAAAGTCATAGTAACCTAATGATACAACAGGGATATAACAGGGTCACACGCTTCTTGTCTAGGGGCCCTTCAAGACTTTTTAATATGTCAGAAACAAAAATGGCCACGGAAACATTTAAATTTATGAAATCCTACAGATAACCCGGAAAATGGATAAAGATTATAAAGCTGGCTAAATGGTTAAAAACCGGGACCAAAAAATAAAAAACACACACCGTAGGAATAAACTAAGAATCAATACTGGATATCAAACGGGCCAGGTCCCAGTAAAAGATTACCTGCATATAACAGGGATCCCAAGTGCAGACATTGTGGCATGGAGAGCGAGACCACGACCCATATCTTATAAGATAGATCAAAGAACTGTTGCTGCTGATTGGTATGGTTGAAATAATACCCTTCTTGGTGTGCGTCATCGATTGTTAATCTCCTTCTATCACATTACGTAGGAAGAAATGGAAAAAGGCAGGTCTGTGATTAATCCTAATCGAAATATCACAATAACGAACCGTTTGAATGTTTTCCAAACGTTAACCCTAATCTTTGACTTACAAAAATTTGATTGGTTGATGTTTAGATTACGCGCCAGCGCAACCTATCAATCGGGAGCTCAAAATACTATGAAGGCGTTACTTTCGTAGCGGCAATGTGTTTTACGTCTTTTTCTACTGTCACACTGACAGTTCTTGTCAGGTGTGTACTTTGTTGCTTACGGTCAATTTTATTATTTATTTGAAGTGAATATTAATCTTATTGTTATATTTATCTAAATAATACAAAAATATGCCTAGATACACGAAAAAACATCAGCATTTTGAAAGTTCTGAAATATTTTCAATTAGAAAAAGATTCTGGTAATTATTGATTTCATAGCCTTTTCGAATTTGGCTAAATACGATCCTGATGATTTTATTCATCAAATTTAAGGTTAGCTATATGTCAAAAAAGCAAATGTTACAATCAGTCCGGCCCATATACTTCATTCATTAGTTTGTAATATTATACTATTGCTGTGTTCAATATTTTACTAAAATATTAGGTACTCTGTTTAAATATAAAAGTCGACTATTAATTATTTTGTTTATTATTTATGTAAGTCTGAAATAAATATCATGCATCGGCACAGCCGGATGAGTGA
>CAJUYH010004305.1:0-27794 GCA_910591685.1 Galerucella tenella
TATTTTTTCACTAGACTACAGGAAAAAACTTGGGTTTTTTCATAGAGTTTTTTGGAGATCAATAACTTAGACATTTTAAATGAAGCACTCTGTATGTTTTTGTACCGTCGGATAGGCTGAAGCTTCTACTTTTCAAAAATTAATGGTTTTATAGCAATTTAAGGTGTTCCTAAGGAGCAGATTATCTTTAAAAGATAGACTGCAATTCGTTGACTACAGTAATTCCTTACATTTTTGTCAGCGCATAACTTCTGAACTAGTCATGACATCGAGAAGCTAAACGGCTTCAGGAATTAGAAATTTTTTTCACGCTGTTGCCAATTTAGTATTTTTTTCCTAGACTCCAGGTCCAGAAAAAAAACTTGGGTTTTTTGGACATCATTATATGGATTAAGTTATTGTTGTTGAAAACAGGTCAAACAGAACAATTTATTAAAAACAAAATACAAAAAATAAGTACAAAATTATATGTAGGTATGTGCTCAATTAACCTACATAAATTCTTTAATACAAAAGTTGTAGAATATGCCAACCATTCATGTCAATACATTTGTGCAAGCGTAGTTGAAGATTTAAAAAAGAGTCTCTCAACATTTGTGGTTGAATATTTTCTATTACGTTTCTTATGTTTTCTTATGTTTAGCTTCTCGATGTTATGACTAGTTCAGAATTTATGCGCTGGAAAAATGTAAGGAATTACTGAAGTCAACAAACTAAAGTCTATCTTTTAAAGATAATCTGCTCCTTAAGAACACCTTGAATTGCTATAAAACCATATATTTTTGAAAAGTAGAAGCTTCAGCCTATCCGACGGTACAAAAACATACAGGGTGTTCCATTTAAAATGTCTAAGTTATTGATCTCCAAAAAACCCAAGTTTTTTCCTGGAGTCTATGGAAAAAATTGGCAACAGCGTGAAAAAAAATTCTTAATTCCTGAAGCCGTTCAGTGAAAACCGCCTCTCGATATCTTAATCGGTTTCCAAGTTATGGGCTCATAAAATGTGTCCGAATTCAAATGATCACACTGTATTCCCGAGCGCTTTTGACCTTCTTCGAAGCATTTAATCACAAATCGAAGATGTACGTTTTGCTGCTCTATATCTGTATTTTTCAAAACCGCATCCAGACCTACTGCGAAATGTTTCATTAAAAAATTGCAATAGCAACAAATGTAATTGTCCCATGGTACCTGATCTTTACGTAAAACCGGCCCTTAAGCGCATAAAAAAGACTTATTCTACTTATTCCAAGTTTCCATGCTATAAATTAAAAAACGTCGAAGATAAATTTTTTTTGAAAAAATGACGGATTTTACAGTTATCCCAAATTTTCTTTGCTCCTAATTATCCAATCACTTCGCTGAAAAATGCGTTGTATTTGTATTTTTATTATCTACATTTTATCTTTTGATACCATTACGATTACTCAATACCCTCTCATGTTATCAACAAAAAACTAAAAAAAGGATTTTTTTTTCGTTTTCAATGTTTATAAACATTTATAAGCAACATTTGCGAATCAAAAGATATCAGATGTTTTCTACTAGGATTTTTGTCATAGAAATTTACCTATTACTTGGCCTATTATATTTAATGCATGATCCAGTGTTTGAAAATAACAATCTATGGTGTTTATGTAGTTTGTGATGTTTTTTTTGTAACTCTTTTTTTTTCATTTATTTATAATATACTCAGTAGCCACTCTCTTGTTTATGTATTTACAATTTACGTGTGAACAATAAACATTTATTTATTATTATTTATAAATAATCCCTTCTTAATACTGATATCGGATGTATGTATGTATGTATTTTGGGGTGACATTCACTAAGACCTAAAAGATCTATTGTACCCCCTTACCTCTCAGAAACTAGTAGCTCCTTTAGTCCTATTTCCCGGAGGAATTTTAGGATGTCTGCAGGCTTCAACTTAGGTAAATGTTCCTCTTCTATCCAGTAATCTCCTAGGTGCTCTGGGATTCTGAAGTGCTGTGCAGTTGGAAAGTATGTGGATAAAGGTTTCTTCTTCCATGCCACAAAATCTACATTCTTCTTCTTCCAGGTGCCCATTCAGGCGACAATGTCTCGTTAGGATCCCTGTTGAAACTCTTAGCGCAGTTTTACTTTGACTTATGCATTCATTTTTTCAATGATCAGATTTCTTTTTCTCGGCTTTACCTATTTCTTCCAATATTACATTGGGGCTGATTCCGCAAAAGCGTTCAGGTCCCGAGAAAGGGGGAAAAGACGACCCCAAAATATGGCAGTGCTATCATTAAATAGTTCACCATTAGAAACCCCACCATACCAAATGTCACTTTTCATACACCTTCAATTCGCGAGGTTTTTCTAATCGACGATTTATTTGCCGCACCCTGTATACAAACACTAATATTGACCGATGTTAAGACATTAGAATAACTATCTCTTAGAATATCCTGTAAAATACAGTAGTATCCTGTTTGGTTTCAGATTTACTGGATTAAAAACAAGATGCTTAAACTTGGCTTCATACAACTACCTCGGCTTTGCCGAATCCACTGGACCATGTGCCGAACACGCAATCAAAACTCTTTACGTAGATGGCGTTAGCACCGGTAGTACAAGACAGCAGCACGGCACATGCGCACTGCACGATGAACTGGAATCATTATTAGCAGAATTTTTAGGAGTCGAAGACGCCATTACATTCGGAATGGGTTTTGCAACAAATTCCTTAAACATTCCCACTCTTGCTTCACCCGGTTGTTTACTACTGAGCGATGAAAAGAATCATGCCAGTTTGATTCTTGGCATTAAACTGTCAAATCCAACCGTCAAAGTATTCAAACACAACAGTGAGTTTTTGTCAAATTAATTTATTGAAATAATTGTTATATAATCATGTATGTTTTTTGGGCATGAAATGCGCTATGACCATGAAAATTTGGGATAACCAAGGACTTCTTTTTGCTTTGAGAATAGTCTTCTTCTTTGAGAAAAGTATTTTTCTTCTATCCAGTAGTCTCCCAGGTTTTGTGCCATTGGGTTTTGTAGTGCCTTGCATCCTGCAGATATAAAAATTTATGTATACCTGTGGTTCCCTGTACGACAAAACAAAAGTCAATTAAATTTGAGGTTATGCAACTTCATTGTATCTGTATGCTGTTTCCAATTTTTAAAAAATATTGAAAATACAACACCAAAACGGCAACAATAATCTACAAATAGACGACTAAGGTCACAGATTACAGAACTAAAAGTCAACCACGCTGAGTGTGCTTCTGTAAACAAATGCCATATTCCATCACCAATAGTGTTGTCGCACTAAAATGGTCAAACATCTCGAGATAAAAGAATAATACAAACAAAATATATAATCTTCCCAACAAGTTACTTTGTTGTGAAATGACATTCCTATCATTAGTTGATACGTTGTATTGCAGGGAAAAAACGGCTCAGGTATACAAAAGCCAATGATTAGTAACTTTGATAACACTGCACTACGGTGTCCTGGGGATATAAATATAATAGAAGCAGACTGAGGCAGATAATGTTGGGTTTTTTGTTTTGTTTCGGAAGCCATTCTGATGCCGGGAGCACTGCAGCCGATTGGCTTATTGTACTCTACTCTCACATTTAGTCCACCCATCCAGTTATCCCCGTACTTTCGAGTAGACGATATAGGTCCATTGGATGTGTGCCATTTACTTCAGTTGGCACATTGGCTTCTCCGAAGATTGTTTGTCTCCTCGAGTCCAGTGCCTCACAGTCAGATAAGATATGGGTTACGGCTTCGGTCTCCATGTCACAAAGTCTGCAGCTGAGGTCCCCGTTATATAACCCCTATTTAATGCAGGTGATCTTTTACCGGGGTATGACCCGTTAGATAAACTGTAATAATTCTTAGCTTATTCCTACTGATATTCAGTAGTTCTTCGGCCCGTTTTACATATCGCTGGCCCAATATTACATGGCTCCAAGTAACATAATGTTTAAAATGAGTTTTAAATATTTTCCTCTAGGATTGAAAATATGGTAATATATTTTCGAAACATTACTCTTGCATTTCATTCTGTTGGGTCTAAATGGAAAGTTAACACACAAAAAAGAATAATTATTTATCAAAAAAATATATTTTTTTTATAAAAAAGAATAACATACAACTGTCACCTATGAAGGCTTTACTGTGTACCTGCTTTGGAGTGTTTCTCCACTGAAATCTATGTTGGCTTTGTACCAATTTTAGTATTTGCCCTCAGACTACCTTCTATGTGGTCCCAAGAGCTGGTTCTGATCCAACATATGCTGTTACAGAACTTCTTCTCGCGAGTTCATCAGCTTGTTCATTTCCAGAAATACCGTTATGTCCCGGCACCCACACTAATCTTACTTTAATGTGGTCTGCTAGTTCATTTAGCTCTTCCTGGCATTCTTCTACCAGTCTGGATGTCACCTTGCGGCTGTTTAAAGCTGCAGTAGGATTTCTGACTGACCACTGCCAAATAAGGAAACACCTCCATACTATGGGGCTACTGGACACACCTCTATGCAGGATGTGTGAACAGGAAGATGAAACTGTCAGGCATGTCTTATGCGAGTGTCCGGAGTTATCGAGCTAGTGTCCGGAGTTATCGAGTGAGTGTTCGGTGAGTCTTGGCCTACACCTGCCGATATAAAGGAGATGTCTCCTAGTGACCTGTCGTCCTTCCTGGCAAGGTCAGGATGGACGATGACTAAGGAGGACAACTCCTCGGGATGATGTGCAATGGGTCACATGTGGCCTAAGTGCTGTAAGCCTACAGTCACCCTCCCTACTCTACAGATAGAGATCTTCATCTTACACACTAACTTTAATTCATAATTTTTTATTTTCCCTGTATTCCAGCTAGTGTTTAAAATAAATTTGTATTTGATTGCGGATCTACTTTTTCTCTATTAATATAAAAAATTTTGGGAACACCCTGTATGTTATTTCAGATGTTAAACATTTGGAAAAATTACTTAAAGAAGCCATTTATT
Source organism: Galerucella tenella (assembly GCA_910591685.1). Taxonomy (NCBI): domain Eukaryota; kingdom Metazoa; phylum Arthropoda; class Insecta; order Coleoptera; family Chrysomelidae; genus Galerucella; species Galerucella tenella. Next base: position 5,002 of record CAJUYH010004305.1, read on the forward strand.
ACGGACAACCGAATCAGGTAAATAACGAGTACAAACCATGGAAGAAAATCATTATTTTTATAGAAGGTATATACAGTATGGAAGGTACAATATGTCGTCTTCCGGAAATTATAGCTCTCAAGAAAAAGTACAAGGCTTACTTATATTTAGATGAAGCGCACAGCATAGGAGCGATGGGAAAACGCGGTGGGGGAATCATAGATTATTTCAACTGTGATCCCAAAGATATCGACATATTAATGGGCACTTTTACGAAAAGTTTCGGTGCCGCCGGTGGGTACATTGCTGGTAAAAAGGTGAGTAAACAATATTTTTATTATTTAGCTACGTCCTTACAGCGATTTAAAACGACAACGATTTATCTGCACAGTTGTATCTTCCTTCGATCCGAAAGATCGCCCTCGATTATTCTTACTGTAAAACTTGATAGGATAGAATCCGTTTCACGTAAGAAGAACCTACTTGAACTTGTTGTCAAAACCAGCGCCATATTGTAAAATTGACATTCGCCTTCAAATCAGTATCGTAACGGTTTCACATTTTGCATATCAATACAAAATTAGAATGTTGGCTGAAAGACCTCGGTCGATGGCCTGTTGATGCTTTAGTGTCAATAAAGTATACTTCTCTCTTAGAATGTTAAAAATGTTTTTTTGAATGAAACATATTTGGGAATTCTTTGAAGTCTTTCGAGATATTTTCACAAAATCTATATAAAAATACTTGGTATCGTTGGAATATTTATACTTACAATTATTAACGATTGGCGATCGTTTGTGAATGAAACGGTCGTTGTTACGAGGCGACATGGGTAAACAAGACCGATTTGGACTTCTGCGCAAGACAGTTGGCGAACTTCACGTGGCTTCTTCTTACGTGAAACGGACTCTACACAGCATCACAAATTTCAGAAATGATTTGACAGAGCTTGATGCATTCCTAAACGCTATCTGTAGCTAAAAATCTTAGTGATACAGGTAGGCAGGATATACCGGACAAAAAATTGAAATATTTCAGTAATCCGACAACTATACTTTGGCTTGTTTATCTGAAGCCGTGAAAGAAATGCAGTCGAAAACATTCGATATTGCTACGTTTAACTATGAAAAAGCTAAAGTGATAAGTATGTAGTGATAATAATTAGAAAAGGAACTTTTTATTATTAACAATATGATTAAACGTTAATTCCTTAATGTGCTTGTTTCCTTGGATTTTTTCTATTAATATTATTTTTTCAACTTATGAATATTAAAAGATGACACTTTTCCAAATTTGTAATGTGCTTCTTCAAGCTCTGGCAGCGTTGTACGAAAACCATAATTACCACACCCTCCAAATTACATAATAATTGGTGATTTTTATCGAAAGCTGACTTCTTATTGGCAAGCGCGTGCGTGTGCTCTCACTTCCTCAATTGAATGATATTGATTTATCCAGTGGCGCTGGTATTGTCAGTTTTACTTGGTAAAATAGGTACCGTACGCCATTTGTACGTTAATGACAGATACCGCCATGTTTACTCGCCTCTTACCGATGCCCCGTAGGTTCAGATAAACTTGCCAAACTATAGGTCTAAACAGGTAAAAAACTGTAAAGAATCCCCTAAAATATTGAAAGGAGACAACAAAGTGTCTCTAATATGTTATCATCGACAGTAATCATAGTTTTCGGTTGCGGAAAAAAAATAACATCTGGTTTGGTTGAAAATTTTTATTCATTTTAAATTTGCCATTGCAGGAGCTCATAACATTTTTGAGAGAGCATAGTTTCGCTTCGCGTTACGCTTGGGCGATGGCGCCACCAGTAGCTGCACAAATCGTATCGGTTTTAAAGATAATTATGGGTAAAGATGGTACAAACGAAGGTCAACGAAGGATAGAAAGGTTAGCTAGAAATACCAGATATTTCAGATTGCGCCTGGAACAGATGGGTTTAATTATACATGGAAATGAAGATTCACCAGTTGTACCAATATTAGTTTATCTGTATTCGAAAATAGCGTAAGTGAATTTGTATTTTTTTGGGGGTATATTTTATTAATACAAATAATGAAGTAAAATTTTCATTTTTGACTTAAAACTCTTAGGGCCAGTTGTATGTAACGTAGTTAACCAATTGATCAACTGAACCAGGTTCACATGTTGTCCATAGTCAAATCAATCAATCGTTGTACGAAAGGTGTTCGTGTTGTGGTCAGTTGAACCACGGTCAAATTAATATTTTCATGTTGGTTATCCGAATCTCTAGTAACATTCGAGCATTTTATCAATATTGTTGGTACTAACTTGGAAAATCGTCATAGTTTTCTGTATCTGTAGAGTGGGGAGGGTGAGTGTGTAGGCTCACAGCACTTAGGCCACATGTGACCCATTGTACATCCTCCCGAGGAGTTGTCCTCCTAGGTCATTGTCCAACCTGTCCTTCTTAGGAAGGTGGACAGGTCACTAGGAGACATCTCCTTTATATCGGCAGGTGTAGGCCAAGACTCACCGAACACACACTCTCTTATTGACGATAACTCCGGACACTCGCATAAGACATGCCTGACAGTTTCATCTTCCTGTTCACACATCCTGCATAGAGGTGTGTCCACTAACCCCATAGTATGGAGGTGTTTCCTTAGTTGACAGTGACCAGTCAGAAATCCTACTGTTAAACGTAGGTTTTTCCTGGTCATCGCCAAATATTTCTTCGGCGCCAGCTTTCCAGGGTCGCCCAGGGTGATCCTGGCAAGACTGCATCCTTTGATTCCATCCCATCTCTTAAGGGATTGAGCATGGGTGTAACGTTTGGCTAGTTCCGCAATTGTCGAAGTCGTTAGGCCGTAGGTGTCACTGGGTCCTAGAATTTTTAGTCCAGCGGCGTCCCTGGCTAAAGAATCAGCAGTGCGATTTCCTTTACTCCTGTCGTGCCCTTTAACCCACCTCAGGATAATATTGTTATCTGCCGAGGCGTCAGCTAAATCTTGGTGGCACTCTAGTACTAGCCTCGATATAACACGTTGTCTGTTCAAGGCTAATAGGGCTTGTCTACTATCAGTGCAGATTGTTATGTTTTTTCCAGAAATTCCTCTTCTGGTTAGTTCTTTTGTGGCAATTGAGATACCAGCCAGTTCTGTTTGAACCACGCTGGTATTGTTTCCCATTCCTCACTTAATCTTGAGGCTCAGTGCTCTCGAGTAAACTCCACATCCTGAGCCTTCTTTCATTTTTGAACCATCTGTATAAATGTGTATTGCATTTGCAGCGTCTGGCTCTGTGTTTTGTTTTATTTGAATTTTGTAGGGTTTGTTGAACAGAAACCTGGGTTCAATTGCATCGTTGGCTGCCTGTAGCAGAGGTAGCGCAGTGAGCGCTTCCTGCCATAGGCTCAACCTCAATTGGCCCACCCCTACTTCGGGGTTTACACCAGCCGTGCGCAATCGTACCATGGCCATTAACGCAACCTCCTTGACGTGCAGGTCCAGAGGGGTCAGACCAGTAATTAGTTCCATTGCTGCGGTTGGTGTTGTTCTCATGGCTCCTGTGATGTTCAGACAAGCCATTCGCTGTATTTGATATAATTTTTGGATGGCCGTTGCTTGTAGAACTTTCGGTCCCCATGCAATTGCTCCATACGTTAACATGGGTCTTATTATTGCAGTGTAGATCCAGGTGACCACACGGGGTGACAGACCCCATGTGCGTCCCACTGTCCTCCGACACTGCTCATAAGCCACATATGCTCTTTTTGCTCTGTTGTGTAGATGAGAATTCCATGTTAGTTTCCTGTCGAGGGTAATACCAAGGTATTTCACCTCTTCCGAAAAGTTTAGTTTGCTTTTGAAGATTTCGGGAGGTTTCAAACCCGATAAACTTCTTTTCCTGGTGAAAAGGACCATCTCAGTCTTTCTGGGATTGATCGACAGTGAGTGTTCCTTACACCATTTTTCAATTAACTTAAGCCCATCCTGCGCTCTGTCGCACAGTGTGTTCACTGTGTCCATTGTTGTTGAGGTGATTAATCAGGGTGTCTAGGACTATGTTCCACAGAAGGGGTGATAAGACTCCTCCTTGTGGACATCCCCTCATGACCAGTCCTCTTACTGTGATGTCTTCTACATTGATACTTATTGCTCTACTAGAGAGCATCTTGAGTATCCATTCTCCTACTACCAGAGGTACATTCCTGGAGTTGAGTTGTTGGGTAATTGTTGGAAAGGTTGTTTTATCAAACGCTCCCTCAATATCTATGAATATACCCAGGGTGGATTCTTTGTTGTCCAATGATCTTTCGATTCTGCCAACCACTTGGTGAAGGGCCGAATCAGTGGACCTTCCCGGAGTATATCGTCATAGTTTTTGTATACTGTGAAATCGTTAATCAATGACAGTGTGATGACAGTCAATGATCAAAAGCGTGCTTGTCGTCAAATACCAATATCAGCGTTAAAAACTTTTTTGTGTGTTCTCTTTGAAGTGGAAAGAAAGATGGCAGATAAAGAAAACAAGCGTACTCCAAATTTTAGTGCATTTGAAGAATCGACGTTGATTTCTCTAGTTTCTAAGTATAAAAACGTTATAGAGTGTAAGAAAACGGATGCAGAAAGTTCTCGGCATAAGAAAAATTTGTGGCTTCAGTTGGCTGAAGAATTTAATTCTATCAGTGCAACTGCAACGAACAAGTGACGTGCTTTTAAATAAGTATAGAAATATTAAAAAAAGAGTAAAGAAAAAGTATGCTGACGAAAAATGTTATGCTCAGGGCACTGGCGGTGGTCCATATAAAAAAATTAAATTGGATGATGTAGATACTTGCAGTGCCTTTTGATATTCTGAATCTATCAAAAAATTCATTTTCCGTCCACTTTTCAAAATTAATTTCTCTTTCTCGAAATATGCGAGCGTTTCTCATTAAACCTAAAACCCAGTATAAAATCTCCAATAAGGTATAAAAGTCGTATACAAATAAGTAAGTAAACCTTCTTCTACTTCTCTTATCATTTCTAGAAAATCCTCATCATCCGTTAATTCTTCAAAATAATCCACGTTTTCCATTGTAAACAATAAAAAGTTGTAAAATTATAGTATATGACAGTCAATTATAAGATATGTCACATCAGAATTTGACGTTTATTCCATGAACTTTAGTTAAACCACCATTTTTGGTGGTTCAGTGAATTGCATAGTTAACTCATGAGTTAACCAAAATAATTCTTGACTACGTTTCGTACAACACTCTAATAGCTGTGATCATGGGTTAACCATAGACATTAGGTTAACTATGCTTCATACAACTGGCCCTTAATGCCCTCCTTAGGTCTTCAAAAATACTTTTTCCACCATGTGCCAAAAATGGGCGGCAACCACTTTACGTGTATTATTCAGAGCTGCTGAAATCCCATTACAGGGCTGGAGTGAAATTATTAGAGGAGCATTGAATTGAGGTTTTAGGAAAACATTCTTAGAACTTTTATTTGTTCTTAATTCGATTGGACTAACTTCTCAACCAACCTATTTATGGGTTTTTGCATTAACGGCCGTTTTCATAACAAATGCTCAAAGTTCACTTTAGCTAAAGTGACTTTATCACTTTAGCTTCACTTAAAGTTGAATGATTTTCATAACATTTCTGTTCTGTTTCTGTAAAGTGTGTTTTTTGCGTTTATCAAGAGAAGTTGGTATCAGTGACTATGACAGTTTCTAGATTTTTTCAATTGAAGTAGGGTTATGTTTATGTTCGTGTTTATCAGCCGTATTCCGTATCATGTATGTTATTTTTAACGATGGTCCGTTATGTTAAAATAACGATCGTATTTAACTATATTGTTAACTGTTCTGTGATTCCCTATCAAGCTTCATTAACGATATTGTTAAAATTATATGTTAAAAAAGAAGTAAGTTTTGATTCTCACGAAGCGAGATGGAACGATACACCTTCAGTGAATGTAAAAAGAGATGGATTCGGTCCCGTTAGATCCGTCAAAGTATAACCTTTATATAACATACCATCAAAACATATGACAGAAGCAGGGACAAGGGTCATCTGACAGAAGTGCAATTTGTACAATATAACGCGAGGAAAGTTTACATTCAAGTGTACTTAATATAATTATAAATGGTAGAAAAAGAACGCCTTCCAAAAACAACAAGGCCACAGTATGACATGCTGTTGGAATTTTTAGAAAATCGTCCTATTGTAATAAGGGGGAAGAGCAAACCATGCGAGATTAAAATAATTAACAATTTGTGGGAACAATTTGCTAATAAAGTTAATATAAAAAAAACAGGACCATTCAAAAGCAGCCTATTATTTATGTTTGGTTGCAAAAAATTATAAATCACCACGAATATTTAGCAAAAACTGATTAGATTTTTGACATTTGTTCCACTTAACGATATCGTTAAGTCGTTACAAGCTGTCAAACTGGTCCAGTTATTTTAACGATGATAAAATAACGATTCTCGTTGACATAACTATGAGCATGATGATACAGAATCGGTATTTTTAGACATATCGTTATATTACATAAATCCACACTTAACGATGGTCGTTAAATAACATAACGTGATACGGAATAGGGCCGATTATATATTATATATTTTTATATTATTGTTTATGCTTCCTTTTGATTTTCAACTTGAAATAAGTGTTATGGGCGAAGTAAATAGAAAAAGAGTTAGGGGTACAAATTTAACAACAGAAGAAGAATTGAATTTGGTAAAAATAGCTGAAAAATATAAATCGATTATTGAGTGCAAAACCATTAAACGTTCATTAATTTCTATAGCCATATTATGAAGAACCGCTGTTGCTGCAATTATTGTCATTGCTGTATCCAGGTTAACCCTTATACCTAGTGATAGTATAAGAAAGCGTCTTTTCCAGACACCATACTGTCTTTCTACTGTATTTCTAGATCTTATTAATGACTCATTGTATAGTCCCTTGGTATTTGTTTCCTGCAGAGGAGTCAAGAGATATGGTTGAACTCGATATCCAGAGTCTCCATTTAAATGGAACCTCCTAAATTGGCCTCCTTCAAAATTATTTTTCAATCGACTATCAATAAGAATAGTCTGATCATGAGCACTCCCTGGCCATGTCGCCACTATAGCAGGTTTGCTTAACCTAAATCTTTGGTAAAATTCTTCATCTGACCAATTATCAAAATCTGCTATTCTCTGTTTATATATTTTTCGTTTCCTAATGATGAATCTTTCCTCATCACAGTCGCTCTCGTTGCTGCTATCCTCAAAGGCTGATGACTCGGTATCTATTTCCATCTCAAGAGAATTTGTCCACAATACTGACACAACGAACTGAAAATTGTCTTAAATTTTGAAGTTAAAGTCGCCTAAAGTCGCGATTGTGTCCACTTTAACTTGAAGTTATAAATACTGTTATGAAATCGATTTTTATTTAAAGTTAGCTTTAAAACTTGGAGTAGTATTAAAGTTTGTTATGAAAACGGCCGTAAGTTAATTAACTTTGTTTTTAGGTTAATGGTAAGAAATTTGATAAAAGAAAAAATAGCAACAGTTGGAGTCGGATATCCGGCAACGCCTCTAACGGAAGGCAGGATTAGAATATGTCTGTCGGCTAGCCACACCAAAGAACAGCTTGATTATGCCTTGGAAGTTATAGAAAAGGTAGCCGATGAAATAGGTTTGAGATACTCCAGAAAACCTAGAGATCTAACACCAATTGATTACAATAATATCAAAATATATCAGGATTTATTTTAGAAAGCTGCTGCTGCCATAGAAAGTTATGTTAGGTTTATAAATTTTATAAGGGCATTTTTTTTTATGAACTGCTATATTATATCGTTTTATTCTAATGTTTTGCTAAGTAAAAATAAAAAAATATCAAACTGCTCGTTTAAGTATTTCCTCTACATCTGACTGAATAAAAAATACATTTTTCCAGTTTTTCATTTCCATATTATTGCCAAGAGCTGGCAGTAAAAAATCTAGCCCATCGATAAAGGGCATGGAATATATTCCAAATTTTAATACCCACAAATCATTTAGTGCCTGGGAAAATTAAATGCCTAAATGTCCTCTATATTCAACATTTTTCGTTTATTAACTATACCAATCGAGTAACAGCTTGAAAGTACCTAATTGTGGATGGACGAAATCCACGTTATGTGGCTAATACTTTGTGTATACTTCAAAAAACCGGGAATCGATATACGGAAAAGGAAATCACACTAGGGAAATTGGTTCCGACAAAAGTCTGGAGACGAGTACAATTATTATTGATTGCCCTAAATATTTTAAGGATTCGTAGAACTACAGCGGTTGAAAACAAACTTTTGACTATACGTGGAGTTGCAATCAATGAAAGCACAATACTGCTAAGACTACCTAGTATGGGTGCTTGTGGCTTTCAACTTGTGAAACAATACTATAATATAAGTTTGGGCTGTATTGCTGTGGTTTTAAACCATACATAACCACAAAAATAATATTTCGATCTTGTGTGTACTCCAGTAATCTAGTTTATTGTTTATGCTGAAAGTGGAGGATACTTTTAAAAGTATTGACTCTCCTTGTGAATGGACGAGAAATTTCACTAATCAGTGGAATGACAAATTATAAGTCATACGCGTAGTACAGTCGAGGTAACCCGGCCCTTTCAAGTGCGTTTGGAATTTACCTGTTCCGAAGAGCGCGGACTTAAACATGACAAATTCGTTCTGAAATTTTTCTATTCCAGTGGTAGAGAATTTCAAAGCTTTTGGATTGACAACTTTGAACCGAAGTACCCCATTATATCAAAAGAACTGTGTGAAACGGGCGGCTATCTGACCAATGAAATACCAGCTTAAATTCAAATCGCACCTCTTGATTAAAAAAAGAATTAATAGTTATGAGAAACATACGAATAATCTAAGTACTTTTATTTCAGTTGGAATAACTAAAAAATGCTATAATTAGTGCTATCGAAAGCATCCAACAAAATGCTTATATTCGAATTTAAATTTATTTGTAACCGGTAGAATTAGACAAAAGCTGAGTGTTTATCGGTGACTAATCCGTAACAGACAACACACAATTAGCGTACTGTACAAACGGAATCGGGATAAACAGTACATGCTGGTACATGTTTTCGGTATTAATATTCGGTACCGGTATATATAGTGAGTGGAGTGGTTATGTGCAGTGCTTTTTTGGATTCATATATACGACGCTGAAGAATTTGGTACGTCTTTGGATTTTACTTTTAAAAATAATTGATAATTCTCAGAACATGTATTTTTGTGGAATATGTTGCAAAATACAAAACAAGCAAAATTCGGTGCAAATAAATATTTCTCCGTGGCTATAAAATATCATACTGAAATAAATTGCTATTTCCTAACTCTTTTTAAAAATATTACGTGAATTTCATTTTCTTACAGTTATACCTAATAAAACAGATAGGTATGCAATGAAATGCCTGACAACAAATTTAATACTATTTTTCCGAAGATCGTTTAAAATTCGACATATTAATAAATAAAAAAAAATGTTAATAATTTTATTCACAAATAAATGATACTTTGAAATTCGTAATAAAATTACTTGGGTTACTCTGTGAAAATGTATTAAAGGTTGACGCATTAATTGCTGAATGATGATGATAATTATGAATTTTCCATTTCTGGGTCTCCTCCAGATTTGGTTGAGGCAGCGAATACTGCTTTATTGAAATTATTGTTATCAATAATTTATATCTAGAACACTATAACTGTAAGGAAATATCATTTCCTTACAGAGTAAAGAAGTGAATAGGAAATCTTGACTTTTTCTTTGAGAAATTATGTCTGGAAAGTCAAAATTTCCTAGCCATTTGCGGAAAAGGTTCATTATCACATGGCCAGATCACTTTGGGGGTGGAGGTGAAAAGGTGAACAATACGGAACAACGAGTTTTTTTCTGATTCTGCAAATTTTTGAAGATTATCCGTGGAAAAATTTGTGGTACATTCAGAATGATACTGGCGCTATAAAAGAAACTATTTATGATATAGTATATTAGGCAATGAGCACAAAATGATGCCCATTTTTTAATACATGCATACATTGCAAAAACTTTGAGAGAAATAAACTGATAATATTTCATTACTCCGAATTCCCCGCTAATGGGCTTTCTATCAGAATTGAAGAAATATGTAAATTTTTTTTATTGCTATTTCTAATAGGTACACAGAAATAGAAGCCTATAAATATGTATTTCTAGAAAACAACTATGAAATTACTCGTTACCTACTAAAACTTTGGCAGAAACGATCTGCTGACATTTCATCAATTTGTCGCTGGACGTCATAATTTGACAAGCCGTAGTCGTTGTGATTTTGGAGTGAACCTAAACCTAACACGAAAAATTCCATTTCGCATTTGTTGCTTAGCAACTTGCCTAGCAGCCGATGCAAAAATGAAATTCTGTACAAAATGTGCTTGTTTATGATTGAAGATACGGTTACAAAATGAACATTTATCGAGGTTGTCGTAGAAAAAAGTATTTTCTATTGTCTTCAAAAAACTCCTTCATTTTCTCTTTAATATATGTTGATTAAAATCCAGTATTTTGAAGGGTAAATATATGTTTTTTAGAAATAAGTAATAGTTTGTATTTCAGACTGACTCATACTGTTTCTGAAATGACTAATTCAATTGGACTGTGGTAAAAGGTTATAGTTATTATTGAATTATTAAGGTTCCCTGGTTGAGTAGATTGTGAACAAGTGATTGTGATTGTTTATTCCTGGACTATGGTTTGACCCAGTAACGGCGGTTTTTAGGGTTCCATACCAAGAGGGTAAAAATCGGACGCTGTCCGTCCGTCTCTCTATCTGTCCGTCTGTCATCAGGCTGTTATATAGTTAGAAAGTTGAAATTTTCACAGATTAGTCAGGGGAAGTTGGGATATACAATGAAAAAGATTTCCACAGAGATTCTACTTTTTTAAATGGAAGTATATGTAGTATAGACTACTTTCCTAGATTTGTGAGAAGATTCTGCTCGAAATTGCGATGCAGCTTGCAAGCAAAGCTTGGAACACGTGAAATGCAACAGTTTTTCGTCCATAACTTTTTTAGATTTGATTGTACAAAAAAATTGTGGGCATCAAAATTGTAGGGAGCTTTATACTCCATAAGATGGCGTAATGCAATATTTAAAAAAAAAAACAATTTTTCAACCCTTAATTTTTGAAAAATTGAAATATTTTTTGCCAAATGTTTTTTAAAAGACATACATAGTAACGACTTTCAAATACAGGAACGTATAGTAATCCGGCACCAGAAAACTGGTGAAAAAACAAATTGCTAGATGGACGATTTTAATGACAGGTTTCGCCAATTTTTCCGTATGAGTTCGATCTCCTTATCTAGTCTCTATGATCCAGACCCTGAGTTACCTTTTGTGTGTGCCGCAACTCTTTATAGTTATAGACCGGTAGCCCACGGAACGTGTAGGTTTCATTATTTTACTTGGAATGTCCTCTGTAGAGTAGATTATCAAATTTGGATTGATTTGGATCTTGGGGGCGATTCTAATTGTTTTTCATATAAAACTTGATAGTGAAAACGGCTTCCATTTAAAATAATAAAGCTTACATGTGTCATGGGCTACCGGCAGTCTATAAGGCTCTATGTGAGTGCATGGGGCCTTCTCGCCACCTTCATTGCCACTGCGACCTTCGTTAGGTCTATTGTGGCTCAACCCTAGAAATTACAATTCACCCCACAAGCAAGTGCTTCTGACGAAGTCCATGGTTGTATTTGGTGATACTTTTTTGAAGTAGTTCGGCTCTAAAGTACTAAAACCGAATATATTACCTATACCTTACCCTGCCCAAGGCTGGGCATGAGCATGGTATGTGCTACGCTGTTTCGTCCTCCAAATTACAGAACCTACAGTCCGAGGTCTGAACCAGACTCATCTTCTTTAGGTGGTAATTTAGTCTACAATGTCCTGTGAGCATTCCCGTCAAAATGCGTAGGTTTGTTCTGCTCCATTCCAGGATCTGCTTATTTTTGTACTCGAAGGGTTGTATATGAACGCCTTCGAGTGAAAAAGCCTCGGTATGTCTGCCCAGTACGTGTAGGTTCTCCTCTCCGCCCAGGTAGCTATGGCTGATCTAGCAGTTCTTCCCGCAATGCCAAAAATGGTTCAGGTCCGATAAATAAAATCTCTGATCCCTTTTTTGCCTCCTCACTGCCCTCCAATCCTCGATGCGCCGGCACCCAGGTCAAAATGACTCTGTTTCCCTTGCCTAGTATTTCAAGAGATTGGAGTTTGTTACCTTTCGAGGGGTAACGTCGATCTCATTACAAATTGGCTCCCGAAGTAGATTTTTTTTTGGTCGTGACAACTACGAAGGGAAAGTTGCCATTACAATCTTAAGTACAGATCTCTGTTCAAAACACAAGCAACGAAAAATTACAAAGTACAAAACTGCCCTCAGGATCTTTGGATTCATACTCATTACTAGTTTTCAAAAAATGTAGGAAATGATATAAAAAGAAACGGATTTCGTGCACCACAGAAACTATAAATTTCAATAAAACTTGCTACACTCTTTCAAATAATTTTTACGAATTTATTGTTTAGTATAAACAAACAACGTTAAATAAGTTGATAAATAATTTCATTATTCAAATTTTAAATGTACATCACTTTCGATGGTATATCGATACCATGGTTCTGAGTCTTTTTTGTTCAATAGTTTATCATTGTCATGTCTTTATCTTTTCCATTTGTAATTCTTCAAATTTCGAAGGTTTTTCGTCTATTGTATCGTTTGAATTGCTGCTACTTTCCGGTACACTGTTCCAGGGTTGAACTTCGCCAGAAGCAAATATGTTATAGATACAACCACATATTATGTACGTTCCGCTTGCTAACCAAAAAACAAACGACCAAAGCTGCTTCTCCGTCTAAAAAAAATAAAAGTTTTATATAATTGAATATTAACATTAATCCAAAAAGTTACATTCACTGAGATAACAATATTTGTTGAAAGCCTACGGGATAATCCTGGAAAAACTGCGCTCATTCCCTTCACCAAAAAAAAGAATAAAAGCTGTCAAGCCTCTACAACGTGCAGTTGTAGGATAATACGTTTCATATAAGAAGAAGCAACGTGAAGTAAGACAACTGTCTTGCGCATAAATCAAAATTAGTCTTGTTTATCTATGTCGCCTCGAAACCACCTTTTCATGCCATTGGCGCTACAAAGCAACATCTCCAATCGAAGAATGTTCAGATACCAGTGTCTATTATATGTGAAACTATCTCGAAAAGCTTCAAATAATTCCCAAATATGTTTTATTTAAAACATACGATAAATACACGTTACGCTACTGATTTGAAGTCGAACGTCAATTTTACAAAACACTGGTTTTGACACAAGTTCGCGCTTCTTTTTACGTGAAACGGAGTCTACCATGCATCCGGGCGGAAGTGTCATTTTTTGCCAGAGTCAGAGTTTTAACAAAACTCTGACTCTGGCTTATGCATTATTTTGATCTCCTCACTTGGTCGTACTCACTAGATATTTCTAGTGCAATCTTGTTTTTTCGGTTTTCACTCCCAATATCATATTGCTGCTGATTCTAAAAGGGTGTTTCAGACCCTATCCCAATAATTTTTATTCCAGAGTATCCTGGAACCCACAGTAGAGAGATAATGCTACTTTTTCGTAGTTCATTAAGTTGTTCCAGACATTCTCATATCATTTTAGATTTGAATCAACAAGAACTGATCGTTTTAATAGCTACTTTAACTATTCGAGATATTAAGAACATTTTGCATTCTATATATTTGATTAATATTGAACTAAGCTTACTTTCCTATGACGTGAATTCCCGCTTTAATTGTCACTTTCAATTGGCTCTACTTGCTCCTTTCTTTTCCTTCAACTTTTTGACTAGGGAAACTTTTCCACTCAACCCAACATAACATCTGTTTATATTTAACGTTGAGCGAGATTTTTTATTGGGTACAGCACCTAAGAAATTACTGGATAGAAGAGGAACATTTACCTAAGTTAAAGCCTGCAGTTATCCTAAAATTCCTCCGGTAAATAATTCTAAAAAGCTACTAGTCTCTGAGATATTTCTTAAGAACTAAGTAGAAGTGAGAGGGCATAATGGTTCTTTTCAGTGAATGTCACCCCAATATACATACATATTCTAAATTTAAAATTTTAGTATCAATACAACTTACCTCGGCATATCCTGTGAGTGAAATTATGACATCTACCACTAATGGAGATATCAATGAAAATATATTAGAAACCGTATTAGTTAATGACATTAAGGTACCAGCATGAACGGGAGATATGTCGATGTGGTTGACATTATAACCACTGTAAATACCAGCATTAAATCCCACTGCTAAAGTTAGCAATAGTACAGCAACAGTTGTATTGTTGCTGCTGCCCACAAACGTTAGAGCAATGAGTGCTGCAGCTGGTATAAACAATCCTGAAAAAAAAACGAATTGATAATAACAGATCTAATAAATGTTTTATAGGCGAGCGAGCGGTGCACCCTTAGTAAAGTGTATAAAAAAAGCAAACCCCTGAAAAATATAACTTATCCAAACCAAATGAAATAGATAGATAGATAGATAGATATATAAGGTATTATTATTTATTCACAACCATATATGTAAAGTTATGTCCACACTGATGCGCTGCGCCGCGCGGCGCAAAACGTTCGTGAACGTTACCAAACAATTTGTTTGTAGAACGTCCAAACTGCTGCAACATTTAGTGGTTCGTTTATGTTTGTGAAGGTTCCAGTTTTATCATGCGCCTTTAATATATTTTCGTATAATCATGGACGACGAATCTGTTGCTATTGCTTGTGCTGCGTTTATTGTAATTGCTGGTTCATCAAAAAAGCCAAAAAGGAAATTGTCAAGAAAACGCCGTTACTGTTTTTAAAGAGTTCTTTATTTTCACTTTTTCTCTTCGAAACGAAGATAACAAAGAATGTATCTTTCCCTTTACCACATTTTTATCAGATTCTAATTCGCTTGCAATTTCGACCCATGCATCATGCTTTTTATTTCGCATATGATAATTGGCATTTGTGGGATCCCATAATTCGGGCTTTATTTTATATATACCGATCAGTTTTAATATTTTTGCGTGGTCCCAGTCACCCATTTTTCAACTTTTAATATAATTTGTAAGGAGTAAACAAAAATGGAATACTGAAAAAGTGTGCGCGCATTAAAGAAATGTTCGTCAAAACAAATAGACGTCCAAACTGAACAATGTTGTCGAGCAAATTTCTTTGATGTACCGACTCCTGATGGATCGTGCTTGTTCGTGCACGGTCTTGCACGTTCGTGCGCAGATTACCGTCCACACCAACAAAAATTCAATGTTCGGCACGGCGCAGCGCACCAATGTGGACATACCTTAATGCTGTCATTACTAACGTCATTAAAGGTTGGAAAGTGTCATGTTACACATCTCTACTTCCCGCCCTCACCTTCCGCCCTCTAAAATAATGTGATCGTTACCTAATATTATCTATTTTAGATGAATATTTTTTATATTTGAAATATAACACATTGATAAATATTATAATACATATTTCTGGAGGGGTACAATCAACAAGGTAAAAGAAAAAGGAGGGAAGTTAAATGTGGTAGTGATTTAACCAACTTTCAATGGAAGTCGCCATATTGAGAAGCCACATTAGTGACATAAGTCATCAATTCTTGTGTCAACAACATAGATAACCTTACTATACTGAAATGTGTGAAATTGAAAAGCCACGTTAAAACAATGGTGATTTTCAGTATTAGAAAGGTTATTTATGAGTATTAGTATAAATTTAAGTTGATATTGAGAAATACAATAGTGTTATAAAATTTTTGAATGTACCAAAATCTGGTATCAATTCTCTAACAACAAAAAGTACCGCACCTTAAAAAGATGCATAATATGAGAGTTTTTTGTTTCCCCTAATTGAATAATTTAATGTACACCTCTGGTTTGCTTACGGAAGTCAGCCTATTGAGAAGCCACTTTGGTCGATGATTCTTTATACCGTTATGGTCTCTCCTTTCTCTTTTACCTCGTTGGGTACAATCCATCAATTCTTCATCGGATGACATTTTCCTTAATTTATTATTCGCCTACTTAATATCCATCCGACTTTATCTGACATTTATTTATATTGGTGACAGTAGTTGTCAAATGTACCTAATATTTTAGGTGTGTTCAGAACGAAACAAGGATTTATTAATTTTGATCGGGATATGATGGTTGTAAATAAAATAGTATACAAACCGCGGTAGGAAGTTTCATTACTGTCTCAAGATAATAGCTAACCTCGACGCTTCGCGTATCGGTTAACTAACTAATCTCTCGACACTCGACAGTAATGAAACTCTTCCCACCTCGGTGTGTAATATACTATTTCATGCTAGTGTTTTCATGCAATGTATTAATGTATAAATGTTTGCTAATTATAATTTTAGTCAAGTTCCCGATTATATAATAGTAAAGTAAGAAATATGTTACTTACCGATGCTGTTAAATATCTTTCTACTTTGTCCAAGTGTTACGTATTTTTTGATAATAAGATAATCTGCAAGTGGACTCATGAATAGACTTAAAATCCAATTAACCAAATAAGGCAGTGATGAAAGAGTACTGTTCTAAAAATAAAGATATAAATGATATTTACAATAAACAGTTATTAGTGAATAAACGATTGGCATTATCCAAAAAAATGAGGAAATAAATGAAGATCACTAAAATAATTTTTTAGAAAATATCAATAAACAGTAATAATCTTACCGATTTGAGATCAAAATTGAGTATATGGTTCATATACGATGGGGTTTCAGTGAGCAGCGTCCAAAATCCAAAGTTTTGACCACAATGAGCTATCAGAATTGCCCAAAACGGTGGAGATAACAATATAGCTTTCCAAGGAGTCGGTACGACCTGAAAACAATTGAATTGAATTAAACCACAATCTTTTTCTTATACAGAGCATATCAATAAAAATTATCCACCCCACATAATACTGAAGGCGCCACTTTTATGAAAAAACACATCAAAAATATTTCTTACTATAAGTGATAATGATATTTCAAGAAACTTGTCCTCTCCCCATGTTTTTTTACCTTTCACTTTTTATAATTACCAATAATTATTATGTACCTTTCATTTTAGATTAATTACATATAGTATTTATATTTATTACCTTTATCTTTTCAACCTATTCCAGAATTAAATTTCTTAAAGGCTTACCCATTTTATTGTACATGTTTCAGGTTAGTTTATGTATTTATCTTGTAACAGATTTTTTTCTACAATCAACTACAATCAACTTTTTCGCTTGCCATTGACAACGAAAAGTTGACGTTTCTTGAGGAGAGTTACTTTACGCTCGCAGAGCGTAAAAAATGGCAAAACGTTCGTTGCCCATAACAACCGATACTACAATAGTAATTTACGTTACAAGACCGGAAAGTAGTGTTTTTCAGGTCGAGACAAGCAGATTCCAGGGCGAACCGTAGGCGAGTCCTGGAAGCTTGGTGAGACCTGAAAAACACTTATTTTCGGGTTCGTGACGTAGAATATTTTTTTTAAGACCGACACTTCGATATACATTCAATTTTTTATTTTACTTTTTAAAACAAAGTGATTAATAGAACTAAAACCAGATAAAATAATAAGTTGGACATAAACAACAAATCAACGAACTGTCATCACTTGACATTATCGAAACTTTGTTACCATGGTAACGAAATCAAGGTAGATTGTATTATAAGAGAGCGATTGGAAAAATGAAAACAAAATGGACGTCAGGGACCGGCAATAGTTATTTTCTTAACTAGTGCGGAAAGTGATACTTTCCCGCACGCGACTGCAGTTGACCCGAACGACGCGAAGCGGAGTTCGGGCAAGCGGTCACGGGCGGGAAAGACACTTTACGCATGAGTTAGGAACATTATTTTTTCTACGACCGTATATACAAAAAAGTATATCAACCCATTTTTCAAAATTTATTTCATTTTAACACACATATAAAAAACTTAGACCAAAAACTATTATTATTATTATCAATTATTATTATAAATATTAATATTAGAAACACAATTTGTTGCATTCTGTGAATTACTTAAAATTGCCGGTCCAGTGGAGTTATTTGGTGTTAACTGGTAAGTGAATGACGTTGATGAGGATGGCATCGTTTACAGGTCACATAAAGATGACGATGAAGGTGACGGCAACAATTTTAAGTCATTTGTAGATGAAAGAATTTCTTTTGATATATTTTTCTTATATCAAACCCGGGTGGTTTGATAGTTGTTTTGTGACACTACTTTAAAGAATTTACAAGGTTATATCAAAATATTTATTTTATTTTATATTTCCAGAAAATTAAAAATGCAACAAAAAGCTGGAAAACATGTTGATTTTATTTGATGGACTATTTATTCACCTGGTGTAAGAATAGTTATAACTTCCGAAGTAAAAAACTATCTAATAAGGTCAAAATTTGCATAATTTTACTTTCCCGCACTAGTGCGGGAAAGTGACACTTTCAAAGATAAAATGCGTGCGGGAAAGTGGGTTAAAGCGCACGGTAGTAGAAAATAGTTATTTTCCTAACAAGTGCGGAAAGTGATACTTTCCCGCACGCGACTGCAGTTGATCCGAACGACGCGAAGCGGAGTTCGGGCAAGCGGTCAAGGGCGGGAAAGACACTTTACGCATGAGTTAGGAATATTATTTTTTCTACGACCGTATATACAGAAAAGTATATCAACCCATTTTTCAAAATTTATTTTATTTTAACATGCATATACAAAACTTCAACCAAAAACTATTATTATAATTATCAATTATTATTATAGATATTATTATTATAAACACAATTTGTTGCATTCTGTGAATTACTTAAAATTGCCGGTCCAGTGGAGTTATTTGGTGTTAACTGGTGAGTGAATGACGTTGATGAGGATGGCATCGTTTGCAGGTCACATAAAGATGACGATGAAGGTGACGGCAACAATTTTAAGTCATTTGTAGATGAAATAATTTCTTTTGATATATTTTTCTCAAATCAAGCCCGTGTGGTTTGATAGGTGTTTTATGACACTACTTTGAAGAATGTACAAGGTTATATCAAAATATTCCACCTGGTGTAAGAATAGTTATAACTTCCGAAGTAAAAAACTATCTAATAAGGTCAAAATTTGCATAATTTTCACTTTCAAAGCTAAAATGCGTGCGGGAAAGTGGGTTAAAGCGCACGGTAGTAGAAAAAAGCTTTTTCCGGTCCCTGGCGTCAACTTTCCGGTCTTGATCGGCAAAACGTTATTTTCTGGACGAAAAATTGTCCAGAAAGTGTATATTTTCTGGTCGGTCGTACAGATATAAAAGTTTGAAACATATTTGAATTGACTTATACAGGGTGATTCATTACTAATTGGAAATAATTTAATAGTAGAATCCTGACTTCAAATTATGAAGATTTAACCCAAAACACCTAAATAAAATGTAGCTGCTTACTTAGTTACAGGGTGTTTTGTTTAAAAATTTAAAAACTATTTGTGTTCAGTACTTTAAAACTGTTTTACCTATTCATTTCATATTTGGCAGAAAGTGTAGACACTGTACACCCTACCAAATAAAAATAAACAAACGTTTCTGGCTACTACCAGAGGCGTACGACTGGGGCAAGTGACAGGTTAATTGTTCCCAAATTCTACGCCACTGGCGGAATAGAAATTTTAGCATATGTCTTTTAATATTAAATATTTTATAATAAAAATTTAAATAATTAATAACTTAATATTTCGGCCAAAAGGCATCACACAATTCACTGGTCCAAAACATCGACATAGTTATTACTCATCAAAATTGGGCAGTTTCATGTTTAACTTAAAATATCTCGAGAAATATTGACTTTATCGTTATGAAAAAAGAGTACTTTATTTACGTAAAAAGTATTGGAGAATCGAAAAATTGTGCTAAAATTTCTATTCCGCCAGTGGCGTAGAATTTGGGAACGATTAACCTGTCACTTGCCCCAGTCGTACGCCTCTGGTAGTAGCCAGAAACGTTTGTTTATTTTTATTTGGTAGGGTGTACAGTGTCTACACTTTCTGCCAAATATGAAATGAATAGGTAAAACAGTTTTAAAGTACTGAACACAAATAGTTTTTAAATTTTTAAACAAAACACCCTGTAACTAAGTAAGCAGCTACATTTTATTTAGGTGTTTTGGGTTAAATCTTCATAATTTGAAGTCGGGATTCTACTATTAAATTATTTCCAATTAGTAATGAATCACCCTGTATAAACTGACAGATTTTAAAAGTTTTTTTATTTATCGGTGAACCATTTTACCTATTTAAAGCACGCCTCAGCGTGTTTAAATCGAACTTTAAAAAACGCGCGTGTTTTAAAGTTACCGTGGCAACATCAACAACTCGAGAAACGAAGTCTAAATCTATGGTCTAAAATCTAAATCATGTCTAAATGACAATTTTTTTATTATTGATCTGACAGGGGTAGTTTGTAACGTCAAAACTTTTATTCGAACAATATTTAACAATGTCAAATTTATAAATTAAAATGGCAAGTGCCGTTGGTATTGTTTGAAATATTAATATTTCGATTTCTCAAATCTTGGGAAATGGTATTTAAATTAATACTATTGACATTCACAGAACTCAATAAGGTTGAACTTCCATCAAAATAAAATTAGTTTATGTTTTTCTCATTTCCATGACAAAGCAAGGTATGGTTGAAATAATACCCTTCTTGGTGTGCGTCATCGATTGTTAATCTCCTTCTAATACATTACGTAGAAAGAAATGGAAAAAAGGCAGGTCTGTGATTAATCCAACACAATAATGAACCGTTTAAATGTATTACAAACGTTAACCCTAATCTTTGACTAATCTTTGACGCACAAGCGCAACCTATCAATCGGAAGCTTAAAGTACTATGGAGGCGTTACTTTCGTAGCGGCAATGTGTCTTACGTCTTTTTCTACTGTCACACTGACGTTCTCGCCAGGTCTGTACTTTGTTGTTTACGGTCAATTATCATTTATGAAAAGTGAATATTAATCTTATTGTTACATTTATTTAGGTAAATAATACAAAAATATGCATAGATACACGGAAAAACATCAGCATTTTGAAAGTTCTCAAGTATTTTCAGTTAGGAAAAGAAGCTGGTGATTATTAATTTCATAGCCTTTTCGAATTTGGCTGAGTTCGATCCTGATGATTTTGTTTATCAAATTTAAGGTTAGCTAAATGTCAAAATAGCAAATTGAGTAAACGACATGTCTAAAACCCGGATATACGTCACAATCGATGACGCACACCAGGAAGGGTATTATTTCAACTATAAATCATATACATCACGAATTCATTTGACATTTAGTTCTTATTTCCATCTATGATTTCCATTTCTTGTTGTTGTAGTAGTTATAGACCAGTATTTATATTTTCAAAGTGCACCAATAAAAACAATAGCGTAAAGTATTCGTGGATAACTGGTCTTTAAAAAAACTTGCTCTATTTCGAGCACTCCGGCTATCGCGCGAGTTTTAAAGACCTTAATATAATAATACTTTAATTTACTATTTTGAATTCTACTTTATATTTGTTTTTAATAGTTACAATTAAGTGATTGCAGAAAAATTTTGTATGTATTACGAGCAAAAACGTGACATTATTACTCTCAAGCAATAATGTATCACTTTTCGCTCTTAATATTTTGTGCAATAAATCTTATTAATATTATTATATCTAGACGTTATATAACTTTAACCTCCTCTCCCTATATGGTCACTTCTCCCAATTTTTTGATTGGAACTCCCTATACATTATTGGATTCTCCTATACAAGATTATAATACAGTCTGAATGTTAGGCATTGGACTCCAGGGGACAGATAATCTTCGGAGAGGCCAATGTACCACCTGAAGCATATATGGCACGCATTGGGGTAACCTATATCGTCTACTCGAAGGTATGGGAATGGCTGGGAGTTAAGAACAGTAAGCCAACAAGCGCAGTGCTCCCGGCATCAGAACGGCTTCCATACATCCGCTGGTTGTACAGATGAAGACAATATCTTTAATTCTCTTAGTGAAAATTGAATTGAAAATACGTTTCTGTTATACCTCATTTCAATTTTGCTACTCTACTTACTTTTTCCGAGTCTTCGCTCTTGTTGGTCGAATCCTGCTCGATATACATAACTTCCTCTTGTGTTATTTTACTATGTTTAGACGGTCTGTCCGATCCAAAGCCGAACCATAGAAATGTCCAGGCCATACCTAGAACGCCGTAAAGGTAGAAGACCGCGGGCCATCCAAAGCTCGAATTGGATATTAGACCTGCTATTGGCATGGATATAACATTTCCTAAAGGCCCACCTATAATAAAATAACGAAAAATTGTTTGGTTATGAATTAATGAATACAGGCCAAGTTTTCAGTGAAGAAAAATAATAAATTATTGTTAATGGAGATTCTTAATTATTTTCACCCATTTCTTTATATTCCGATTGAATATATTAAAACGTTTTTCTACAGGTTTTTCATAGCAGACAGGTAAGGTAAATGGCCCAAATATCGGCCACGTCCCAATTATCGGACACTTATATGGTTTTTTATTGATAATAAGTTAAGTGTATATATTTGAGACGAAAAATATATTCTTCTGAGAAATTGCACACTTTGGCCACATTGTTGACACAACCTACCCCTTCTACGAACTTCTATAATTCTTAGATAGCTTGAAAATAG